>JAOUQX010078659.1:0-12684 GCA_028566295.1 Liobagrus marginatus
AAAACCCAATTTTTCACCCGAAAAATAGGGGGGGTCGTCTTATACTCAGGTCGCCTTATACACCGGAAAATACGGTATATATTGTATATATACATACCGTATATACACACTGTATGTATATATAAAGTATAGTATATAAAGTAGCTTTGTTTTTAAGAAGTTAAGAGTAAGACTGAGCTGCTGCTCCACCAGCAAAGCTCTTGAACAGCTGTTCCAGGTGTGTGTCCTCCTTTGCATTCATCAGTGGTTGCTGCTCCTCCTCATGGTCACTGGTCCCCACCAGCCTCCCTGCTGCACAACTCAGGAACCGCTGTGTAATCCGGGTTACTGCTGCACTCACCCCACCTGCTCAGGTAAAAGAAGCAACACGACTTAACATGACATTTCAACGCTGAAATAATTACTGTAAATCAAAGATGATTTAAAGAGATTAATTTATTAGCATAAACAATAGCAGGGAACTAAATCACTTACGTTGCGGCGGATCAGGATGTTCATGAGCAGTTTTTAATGGGCAATCTGTTTAATTCTGCTACTTACCTGTCCAGTTGTGTGCAGCGTGCAGGTGGTCTGTCTGCTCCCGTGACGTCGACGGCACTGATGACTGAGACCACCTAAAATTACAACTCAATTTATACAATTTTATATATTGCTGTACATGATTAACACCCAGATCTGTGTGTGTGAAGTGACTCATGCGTTTGGGTGTGTGTATACCCATTACACTCCTCCGTAAACCTGATCCGGCCTCCACTCCTCCTCCAGTCTTCGTCAGAGCTGTTTTGATCATCCTATCAGACATAAATAAGTTCATGGAACATTCTACTCCCATGTGTTCGTTAAAATTAGGCCACGCCCACCATCATAAGAACTAATTATTCATTCATTATTGTTATTCAGGTTAATACCGCTGAACTTTCGAGGAGGTCCTCTGCAGCAGAGGAGAGCACTATGATGTCTTCTTCTACTTCCTGAAAGTACCTGGATGGAGGTCTGTACCTGGATGGAGGGCCCACAGCGTCTAATACCACCACCTGTCTGTCTCTCTGCCCATCCAAGCCGTCCGGCTCGTCGGACTGCGTGACATCGCGGGAGGTGTTTCCCATCATCCTCGACTCACTGAGTTCTAAGCTGCTCTCCACCTGCTGCAGCAGCACCTGAGACACTTTCAGGTTCAGGATGATGGAGTTGATGTGGTGGTCGAAGGTGAAGGATTCGGTTGCCAGCTCTTTCGTTTTTGTTTCTTCTTCCATATCCTCTTCCTCGAGAGAAGGAAATCGGTTTGAGAGACAACACTCATCCTGGGGTAGCTGGCAGCACTTATTTGAGTCCCAATTTTGGACATTGCTAATGATAGGTTTTGGTTTTGTGTGAAAACTACTTTGCTCCTGCAGCGGGACCTGAACGTCTTGCTCAGCTACCTGCCTCTCATCTGGGGGGGAATAAATACAGATTTTGGATCCAAGATGAAAAGCTCAATGTCAATATCCTTAAACAGAACTGCCGTAGGATATATATGACATAATTATGACAGCTGAGTGCTGCTAAAACATTCCCACCTGGATGCTCAGTGTATCCATGATGCCTGCTATCTGTGCTCCATCGGTGCGGGCTTGATGTGGGCAGTAGGGGGCACACTTCTGTCCTCGTCTCCCTCAGCTTCTGTCATCACCATAGCAACACACAGATACACTTCACTGCCACTCAGCTACAGAAGAGTTTCAGACTGTGTAGCACACATGCTGTATGCTAACGATTAACGGCATTATGGGTTCTAACTGTGAGCGAGAGTGTATGCTGTGTGACGGTCACCCTGAGGTCAGAGCGCAGTGTGTATCGCAGGTCCTGGAGGCTGCAGGTTCTTTCCGGAGCTCTGGGCTTTAATCCTTTCAGCAGTAGGTCATAATATGGCTGTGGTACAGCCGGATCTGCACAGAGACACTGACCGGCGTCTACTGCCTGCTTTATCCAACGTGGCTTTACAGAACCCCACGGAACTGCATCTAAGCGCACACGCGCGCGCGCACACACACACACACACAGTATAAGTAACAGTACAAGGAGTAGTATAACATGTATGAGTGTGTACATTAACGTGTTCGATATATCCTGCAGGAATGTTGCATTATGTCATGCATTATGTCACTTCAGGGTCATAAATACTCTATTTTGACAAGCATTAATTGAATATTTAATCAAAATATATAGTGAAAGTGTGTATACCAGTGTATAACTCCTGCATGAGCGCACAGAGGCTGTAGAGATCAGCTTTTTCTGTGCAGGATTTCCTCTGGATCACTTCAGGAGCTGCCCAGTTATACAACATCACAGGAACAGCCAGCATGGAGGAGGGACTGCAGTTACTACGGCGTCAAAACACAGATCAACAACTTACACACCGTGTAAGTGCACGTAATGTTGGCTAAAGTGAGAGTGTGTGTTTGGCCATGTATGCGAAAGAATTCTGAGAGAGGAGGATGAACAGACCGGTGTGTTTTTAGCATCACGCTCTTTATAGAGTTTCTGGTTGTTACGTCGTCACGGTAACGGTCATCATAGATGATCATGCCGAGGTGCAGCGCGCTCACCTGGGCACCATGAAGCCGAAGCCGGTGACCTTGGCGACACCGGGATGTACGACCACGACAGAGTGGGAGGAGAGGGAGCGAAGCACCAGAGATTGGCTGTGCAGATAAAACAAAGCTTCACACACCTGCAGGATTAGTGACAAAACCTTGTCCACCTGTATGAGGGGGAACTCTGCTCGCTGACACACACACACACACACACACACACACACAGTTAGACCGTGTATAAAACTGCAATAACTTCTTTCACAAACAAAACCTTGCTTTGGTATAAGAGGAATAACTGCAGAGTGAGAGCAGTGTGTGTAGTGTGTGTTACCTGGTGGTATAACAGGGTGTACAGCGAGCCCACATGCACTCTTTCATACACCAGTCTGTTCTGTAGCAGATCAGTAGAGGAGCTTACAGCCATCAGCTGCAGAAGGTGTGGGTGGAACAGCTGACTACAACACACACACACACACACACATTACCCACAATGTAGCGGTACGCATTCGCAGCACTGTTAGGCGTTTGTGTTTCGAACGTTCACCAGCAGAAGCCGAGCTCCATGATGAGCAGGTCGAGGTTGGCGTGTCGCTCAGCGTGTCGGTGTATGTGGTCCATCTGTAGCTCCTTCACACTCACACGGTTTCCTCTCCAGCTGTAGCTGAGAACACGCGAACTGTGTCAGGCTTCAATAACGCAATCAAACACCTGAAATGTTTTTATGTGCGCTAAATCCTAATGAATTCATTCTTTAGTTCACGGTTCCTGGCGCTTTTATTTATTTATTCATTTATCTATCTATCATTTGTTCACGCTGTACTTCTCTACAGACACAGGAAATAAATCCTGAAGAAATCCTGAAGTGGTTGTACTTGGTCATTTTGGTGAAGGATCCACATGAGAACGTGTGCAGCGCTTCGTCCTCTGCCTGTAATAACTCGGAGTCTAATATTAAAGGCACGGACGCGAGAGCACCTGCAGACATGCCGGCTTTCTCAACACACAGCTGTGGACATGAACACAACACAGGAAAATATGTAGTAACACTCAATTGTTGCTTCATTTTTATATTATTATTATTATTTCAACAGGAGCTGTAAGAAAGCATGGCTATTAACACCGACCTTCCCGAAGCCGAAACACTGGACAGCGTCAGAGACACAAGTCTTTGCGGTCACTTTCTTGTTCAAAATCCGGTCAGAGACCCTAGAAGCCAACACACACGCACAGCGTTCACGTTACACCACACCACGTATAATACGGCGTTACGGTGTTGACACTAATGAGAAGTGACAGGCGCATGGTTAATGTACACGTGACTTACGGTTTGAGTAAGTCCAGGAGAGAAGGTGAGTGGACGAGAGTCTCAGGGGAAGTCGGAGTGAGGCGTTTGTCTCCGGGTGACTGCGACTCGGACAGACTCCTCATGACAGACATGCAGCTCTTAATGAAACCCACCATCTACACCACAGAAATAAAACCTGTGTGTCCGACTGTACGCCACACCCCCTGTCTCACTCTCAGCACATGACATTACACACCTTAACGCTGTGCTTCTGAGCACCGATCTCAGCCCAGTCTCTTGGCATCCTGCCCCGATCGTCGTGAAGTCGCAGGTCTCCTCCCGCATCCAGTAGTTTGCTCAGTAGCCTGGTGTCACTGGAGAACACAGCTGCATGGACCGGAGTGCTCCAGTCATCACAGCGGCTGAAAGAGAGGAAACACTGCACCACTAAGCAGAACTGTGGTTCTGAAACGTCCAGTTTAATAGGCACAGCAAAACGCATAGTCATCAATGCAGGAGACAAAACACAGCCGTGGGTCATACCGGTTGGGATCGGCGCCATAACGCAGCAGCAGCTCGGCCACAGCGGTCAAGCCCAGCAGACACGCGCAGTAAAGACACGTCTGGCCCAAATTATTCACACAGTCCACATCGACACCTGAACACAGAAGAGATGTGATGCACAGCACAGTAAGCGAGTACACTGCATTTTACCGCATCATAACCGTATATATTTTTCAATCCTTCTCTGGGGTTCACCTTGTTTCAGCAGTTTCTCCACTCTCGGAAGGTTTCTCTCCCGGGTGAAAAGGTGCAGGTGAACTGCGGCACCTCCAGATCTGATGGAGCCCAAGCGTACAGGACAGGGTACAGAGGCCACTCCAGACATCCTCACACGGCTCTGAGAAAACATTCAACAACCCCTTTAGTTTACCAATTTTCAAGTCTTAAATTTCAAGTCACTCTTTTATTTAACACATATAGGCAGAAGTTACAACCACATGCCATAACAACCGAGTATGATTAGTTTGTAATACATAACTCAGTCAATTGCTAAAATCACCACTAACGTTACAGTACTTTTAATTAGCAGTGTCGACACTGGGAGTCGATTCATGTCGTAGGAGTCAAATCCGACTTTCACTCAGGTCAACGATTCAAAAAACTGTAATTCCTACATTAAACTTATAGACAACTTAATTAACCCTTTGACATTTTTCACTAGATCATAAAAAATTAATTCTGTTAATTAGTTGTTTGTGTCTTCACCTAGTTTGCAAACTGTATGTAAGATACCTACTTAGCTAGTTGACGAACTTGCATTCTAATTGTCAAAAGATTAATTTTCAGTTTTTTTACATGATAGAGTAATTAACTTGTAACGTAACTATGAAATACTGTAATATCCATATAGTTGGACACTATTTAAGCATTCTGGCTTACCTGGCTATCACGCTAACAAGTTTTGTCAATTGACAGTCGCGCGGGAAAAACTAAACCAATTCTCGATCCTTTCAGTCTACAATCCCCGCCCAGCCACGCAGCTATTTTATTACACTTTTTGAGTTCTTTATTGTTTTCTATTTTATTTTTGAAATAATTCTTTTCTTATTCAATTGCTGAATCGAAGAAAATAAAATATTTTAATTAGCATTTTAATAGCCAGATTCTCGAGAAAAAAAAAAGCCCTATCCAAAATGGCGACCGGCTTGACTGAATCAGGAGTCAATACCCAATCAGATAATTTCTCTATCGTGGAAATGTCAACCAATAAAATCACACGAGGGCGTAGTTTTTCTGGAAAATGTATGGGTGGAGAGAAGAGGGGGCGTGACTCGGAAAGGGGGTGGGCTTACTATTCGCCGCTGTGTGTATAGGAAGTGATGTGGTAACTTTTTGAACAGATGTGTTAGCTAACAGGTTAGCGGTAAAAGGAGAAAGACGAAATTAAAGCCGAGATGATCGCCGGAGATCACAAGCTGGTGTTGGTGTTTAAGCTCAGAGAAAATCGGAGAGTGCTGTCAGTTCGAGTTCGGGGTGTTTTTAGCATGTTAGCGCGGAGATAGCGGACTGAGGCTAACTGAGGGAGTAGTCTGAGGCACCATGGTGTGGCCAAGCGCCGGTGTGTCGGAGTCGCTGTGTCTGCTGACGCTGTTCCTCGCCTCGATAGTGACGTTAATCATCTATTTAGTTCAATATTTTGGTGTTGTCTGGCGCAGTAGAGGAACTCGGGCTGGAACGGATGAGTGTGAGGAGGCGGATCAGCTGCTGGGTTGGCTACTGGAGCTAAAGAGCTGGAGGACCGAGTGGAGGAGTGCCTGGATCCGAGCCCTCAACCACCACCACTGCGCCACAAAGGTCTGTGTGTGTTTGTATATATATATGTGTGTGTGTAAAAGTGTATGTGTATATATCTATGTATGTGTGTGTGTGTATATATATGTGTGTATATGTGTGTGTGTAAAAGTGTATGTGTATATATCTATGTATGTGTGTGTGTGTGTATATATGTGTGTGTGTGTGTGTATATATGCGTGTGTGTGTGTGTATATATGTGTGTATATGTGTGTGTAAAAGTGTATGTGTATATATCTATGTATATATGTGTGTGTGTGTGAGTGAGTGAGTGAGTGAGCGAGCGCGCTCATACATGTCAAAAAGTTTGAATCTTTTTGTATTTAGTTTCATAAAAATAAACTTGATGAACAGTTTATTTAAGTCTGCACAGTAAGTCTTTCAACTGCACTCACTGGTGTCTATTATAAACACACACACACACACACGCGCGCGAGCACGCAGCTCTTCACGTGACCACACACACATACATTCACGCACCCACACACTCAGTAAAACCCTCCATCAGTGCACACAAAACATGATCAGCGCTTAGAGAAGCACAGAGTTATTAGGAGATATTTATATTATATTTAACGCGCTGGTGTTTAACCTCTTCTTCTGGATTCTTCTAGAAATTGAATGCGTTAAGATTCGTGTTTTTGGGGCTTTTGGAGTCCGAGTCATAAAGCTGGAGAAAGTGAACTAGTTTCGTTGTTCGTGAAGACGATAACACACTGTTTGTCCTTGTGTACTGTGTAATGAACCGGTTATAACTGTGTGTGCGCGCGCGTGTCTGTGTTTTTAGGGTGGGGTCCAGCTGGTGTTTGAGGAGGATGTCGTTCAGTTGTCAGCGCTCAGCGTGCGGCACGTTTCCAGCTTTAACACGTCACCTGGACGCAAGGTGTGCGGTTTGTTTACAGGACACACACACACAGGGTTCAGCACATCACACCGTTTCCGGAACTGGAACCTGCAGCAGTGACGAGCTGAACATTAAAGAGCTTTAACTAAGCTTAGTAGGTTAAGTAGGTCATCTTATTAGCCCCGCCCCTTTTCCGTGAGGCTCCTGTCCCCGGGGGTGGCTCCTCACCTGCAGGGGTGTGTGGAGTGTAATCATAAAGCAGCTTCTCTCATCTAGAACTGCGTTTTCCACATGCACTCGTACCATATTTAGCTTTAGCCACAGCTATGTGTCAGTGTGGGAGTGTGTGAAGAGGAAGCTGAGAGAAACTGGACTCGTGACGCTGATGAGTGACGAGCTGTTGAGCATTCGTGTCATTTCCTGTCCTCGAACCCGAGCCGTGAGTCCGACCGCTGACCCTCAAACGCGTGCCATGTGGTCCCCAGTTTTATGCTGTGATGCAATAAAGTGTTTGGTTCCAGCAAATTCCTTTTCCCTCAGATCCGCATGCCTCACTTCCTGTCAGGGTTTAATCTTCATTCTGCAGAATTCAACAGCACGCACACACACACACACACCCTTTCCCCTCCTACTGTCCTTTAGCACAACATTCAGGTTTTTATGTTTTAAAACCAAGCAGCACAAACGGTGTGTGTGTGTGTGTGTCTGTGTGCGTGTGTGTGTGTGTGTGTCTGTGTGCGTGTGTGTGTGTGCGCGCGCGTGTGTGTGTTAGGATGTACAGTGTGAGGTGATTGGAGACAAACTGCAGTTTTTTCTCAATGTGTGTCTGAACTCTACACAACCTCCTCTGAGATACAGAGTGAAAATCTCACCACTACAGCTGCAGGTATACACACACACACACACACTTTTTAATTACCGTTTTATTGGTATTAATTACACACCACTGTGGGCGTATGCCAAATTAAACACCCAACATTACAAACACCTTTGTGGACGTGTCCCAAACCACCTGATTACATGTGCAGAGAGATCAATAAGACTGTGTACATCCCGCAACCCTAACCCTAACATTGTGTGTGTGTGTGTGTGTGTGTGTGTTTACCCAGCTGGCTCTGCAGATGACTGAGGTAGATGGAGATGTTCAGATTACATGGGGACTGGAACAGCTGGATCTGAAACACCTGCAGCTCACACCCAGTTACACTCAGGTACACACATACAGATGTACACACACTCCTGGCAGTTACACACACTTGTAGTCAGTGTGTGAGTGTGCATTTGCCGTGGTTCTTGTAAAGACACATTCTTTTTATTGTGTGTGTGTTTGTGTGTAGGGAGCGTCAATGTGTGTGAGTGAAGCAGCAGTGAAGAGCAGGTTACAGCAGGTTGTTTGTGAAACACGAGCCACAATGACTCTGAGCAGCAGGGCTGCACAGCACACAGAGCCGAAGGTACACCTTCATCGTCATCATCATCATCAAATTCATTGTCATCTTCATCATCATCAAATTCATTGTCATCATCTTCATCATCATCAAATTCATTATCACCACTTTTATCATCATTATCAAATTCATTGTCTTCATCATCATCAAATTCATTATCATCATCATCATCAAATTCATTATCATCACCTTTATCATCATCATCAAATTCATTGTCTTCATCATCATCAAATTCATTGTCTTCATCATCATCAAATTCATTATCATCATCATCATCAAATTCATTGTCATCACCATCATCATCAAATTCATTGTCATTATCATCATCATCATCAAATTCATCATCACCTTCATCATCAAATTCATTGTCATTATCATCGCCATCATCATCATCAAATACATTGTCATCATCACCTTCATCATCATGACCCACATCATCATCATCAAATTCATTATCATCATCAATCACCCACAACATCATCATCACCATCAGCATTTTCATCATCATCATCACCTTCATTATCACTTTCATCATGACCCGTCATCTGTAATGTGAGGTCAAAGGTCACCAAATTGTGCTTCATTTTTCACGCTGGATATTTACACACTCACACACCCACACACGATTGTAGAGTAAGGAGGCGTCTGTGTGTAACGGAACAGTTTGTTCCAACCAAAAAGCTTGGGGTTGCCAGATATTGTTTCCGAATCACGAAACTTTTGTTTTATTTATAAATTAATTATAATGATATAACTTGGAGTTTTAATCTAATGTCTCATTACAGTGCCTAAACTCTGGTATACTCTTTCGGCAAGAAATAAGAAATTCTCATTAATATTTGTCTTTACTTATAATTGTAATTAATTTAATGAATTCACTTCATTAATAAATAAATGTTATTAAGCACATGAGGGTTTAAAGTTCCTCGAATGTATGAATCAGCACTCGTCTTTATCTTCAGCTCCTCTGACTCCTCTAATAAATCCCTCACTGGAGTTCAGAGAAGGAAACTCCGGTGAAAGGATGTTATTTAACCGTGTTTGTGTGTGTGTGTGTTTGTGAATTTGTGATGGTGTTTTATTTCCTGTCTCACAGGAAGTGAGGAACAAGATTTCTGATGTCTCTTCTCCTCCTAAACCCCCTCGCGCGCACCAGTGGAAACTCTTAGTGAAGAACATCCGGGTCTCGTACACCCAAGAGAACGGATCTGCAGGTCAAACACACACACATACACACGCACACACATCAAAACATTCCATCTGTTCATGACTTCCCTTTTTCAACACCGTTGCTGAGTGAAATCAGTGGTGACAATAACGAGGATTAATAAACTGTAGAATTTAACTCTAATATTTGATTCTAAAACTTGATCGGATTGTTCTGTATTTCAGCCTGTGTTTTTAAACTGTGTGTGTGTGTGGTGCAGGCAGTGTACGTCTTCAGTGTGTTCTGCAGTTAGACGATCCTCCTCAGAAGCTGTGCAGCTGTGTGCTGACCGCCGGGAGTGAGCTAGTGTGGGATCAGCCCTTTATCTTGTCAGTATTTAGCAGTTCAGTTCCTTTGACCTCTAATTAACGATCTTTGGGTTCTTTGTGTTCTAGATTTCGATGGAGCCGAGCTTTGTTTTTATAATATTTATTTCCGTAACGAAACTTTAAAGCAGTTGTATAGTAAACACGGGTGCAGAGTGACGGGACCATAACATTAAAAGTGTGTGTGTGTGTGTCTGTGTGCGCAGTGAACTCAGCGGCAGGTCGAAGGAGCTGATCATCCAGCTGTTGGCTCATGGGAAACCTTCAGAGAGTGAGATGATTCATATTTACTGGTCTTTAAGGCTCCAAATCATCCAGATGTTGCATTAATGTCACCTCCGATTCATCCAGATGTTGCGTTACTGCTGACTCTAAATCATCCAGCTATTAGATTAATGTCAACTCTGAATCATCCAGTTTCTGCTGAAAGAGGATTCAACAGGAAGTGGAAGTTACACTCCTCTCCATGGTGTTGATATGGGTCGTTTATGTGTGTGTCCACCCTGACAGGCTGCGTGCTCGGACAAGTGTGTGTGCCGTTTAATCTGGTGAAAAGGAGCCCAAAAGGACAGCACACTTTCACACTGATTAACACAGAACAAGTAATCGGATCACTGACTACTGAGGTAACAGACACACGCGCGCGCACACACACACACACACACACAGACAACCACACACACTATACAGTCTAGCACTCGGATTGAGATGGCTGAATGATGTGGTATAGTTTAAATCGTGGCGTGTGTTCCAGATGTTCTCAGTGCGGTTTAAGTCGTCCATGTTGTGTGTGTTTATCTAGTTGTCGTACCTGGAGCCGAATGAAGTGCGCAGCTGGCAGCCTCCTACTCCGGCTCCCAGCAGGCGGGTGGAGACAGACAGAACCGTCATGCCGTGCGGAACCGTTGTCACCACCGTCACCGCGGTGAAGAGCCGACAGGGACGCTCGCTTCTGAAAGGTACATCGGAGCCGGAGCGGAATTCACACACGGCAAGGGGTCAGTGAGTAGGATTCTAACACACGTTGTACTGTACGTCTTGTGTTCAGAATCCATGGAACCTCCAGCAAGCACCAAGCTAATGGAGAGGAGAGTGTCTGAACAACCCTCAGCGCTGGGAGCTACCTTCAGCAAAGCCTTATCTTCATCAGATACAGGTACACAAACACACACACGCACACACACACCCCTGGTGCTGGCGATGCTGGATTCTTCAATAAGAGCTGCATGTGAGTGGTGGAGAAACACCGCCCTCTAGTGGCTGTGGATGTGTGTTGGGTTTTTACCTGTTGATTTTCTTTTTCTTACGCCGTCTTTGTGTCATGTGACTCGTCTCCCTCCGTCATTCGTCCAGTTCGTCTAAAATGTCTTGATGCTGCTCAGAAAGTGTAAGGGAAGCACATGACGCCTGTGTTTGTGTGTTGTAGAGCTGCTGATGCTGAACGGGACCGACCCGGTGGCCGAGGCCGCCATCAGACAGCTGTACAAATCGGCTAAACAGAAACTTAAATCTCCTGTCAAAAAGAGCACTATCATCATCTCTGGAGTGGCAAAGGTCTCACACAAACACACACCATTACACACATTCATACACGGTTCACATTACAATGATCCAAACTAAAAAACTTAAACGTGATGCACTTCCTGGCTCAGGCGCCGCTGTCTCAGGATGACGAGGTGACTCTGATGGCAGGCTACGCTGCAGCGATGGACGCCTCCATGGCCGAGTCGCCCGAGAACGCGAAGGAGGAATCGGAGCACCACATATCAGACGCCACCGACCCATCTGAGGGTGCGAGCGGAGCGGACTGGGAGAGTCAGACAGGAGAGGAACTGGACGAAGCTTCGCTGTCTCTCGGTGTCCCTGAAACCAGATCTAAAAAGGGCAAAGGTGCCAAGTCTCACACACAACCACTCTGTATTTCACTCACACACTTCTGTGTTGTTGTTAAGTTGATTGTAAAATCTCTTTCTCTGTCTCATCCTTTAAAATGCTGTTTGTCTTGTTCCTGTGGTGTGTGTGTGTGTGTGTGTGTGTAATGTGTGTAAGAGGAGAGCAGACTTTAATGCTGCATGGGTAGTGCACTCCCTCACAGACTCTGTAGTCATGTCGACGTGCCTAAAAAACACCCGTCCTATGTAGTGGACTGCAAATCCAACCCAGTCCATGACGTCCTGTCACATGATCACGCCGCCATTACCTGACTGACGTCCATAACACTGAGGCCTGGACTGTTCCTGACTTCTTTAACTCCTTATCTCTTGAGTGTTCCCTCCACCGTTTCTTTTAAATGTCCCGTAATTAAAGGCGCTGTGTAGTTACTTATCCTCCGTCTCGCTGATCGCGTAGATCCGACTCGCAGGACAATCCGCAGGTTCGGAACTATCGGAGCGATGAGTCATAAGTAAAAGCAGGCGTCGTCCTTTGGGAAGAAGGAAGGAGAACACGGGGGAGGAAGCATGGTTTTAAAGGCTCCCAACATGAAATAGATTAAAGCTCTACACGGAGAGTAGCTAGGGGTGTGTAAACTTTTACAGCAGAATTCCTTTCAATATAAGCGAATATATGGTTACATATAAATACTATTACCAGTGTGTAATGTGTATACGACAATGTATATAGTACAAACAGTTATAGGAAAAG
>JAOUQX010078746.1:0-12664 GCA_028566295.1 Liobagrus marginatus
GGGGAGAGAGAGGGAGGAGGGAGAGAGAGAGAGGTGGGGGGGGAGAATCAGGGTACATTCAGGCTAATGCAAGTGGATTGTGCAATATTGCTCATGGTAGTTTTTCTCATCTCTCGGGATGGGTTCATTACAGAGCGCTTAAAGCATTGGTTTGCCACCCGCCTACCCACTCAGACTTCTGACTCTCGGGGTGGTTAAATTAGACCGACATTGTTCATTGGTGCTGTAACCGGTCGAGGTTTATGATGCAGCATTTCCTTAAAACCCATTGTGAGGAGATTAGCACAATATTGTGAAATGCTAAAATAGGAGAAGACATTTTGATGACACCGATGAGGTATATACTTATCATCTTAAAGATTTTGTCATATCTGGACACCTGGCTTTTATGACATACAAGCAGCCAATTATGACGTTTAATTTGTTACTCTTTGAAATAAGTAAATAAAATTAATTCCTGTAGCGTCGTATTCTTGTTCTTGCCTGCCGATGTGTGCTTCTGTATGATTTGTTTTGATATGCTTTTCTGGTTAACACTGTTGTACAGAGTGATTATTTTAGTTACTGCCCCCACTTATGTCAATTCCAACACTACTGGATATTCTCCTTTTTTTGTTGTTAAGTGCTAGCACAGTGGTTAAGGTTATCAGAAGGTCATGTGTTCAAATCCCAGAACCACAGGCTGCAACAACTGCTTGGCCCATAAGCAGTCCTTAGCAGCTTAGTTGTATAATAGGTAAATGTAAGTCGCTCTGAATAAAAGCGTCTGCCAAATGCCAGACTCAGATATCTCGTACCAAGGCATTTCCACCCACGGAACTACTATTCACTGGATTCAAGCTTTTTGTTTTTTCTCTTGCATCATTATTCTGTGTGAACTGTGCGAAGAGTCAGTAGTCCCCAGGAGTTCAGCAGTTTCTGTAAAACTCAAACCAGCTTAT
This sequence comes from Liobagrus marginatus, assembly GCA_028566295.1. Classification (NCBI taxonomy): domain Eukaryota; kingdom Metazoa; phylum Chordata; class Actinopteri; order Siluriformes; family Amblycipitidae; genus Liobagrus; species Liobagrus marginatus. The sequence goes on from JAOUQX010078746.1 coordinate 942, forward strand.
CTGGCAACAATCCTACCCGCTTCAGGATGTGATGAGGTGCGTATATTTTACTTATTTCTAGCCAGTGCGTGTTTGCTAAACTAGAGTAAGTGTTTGATTGGTTAAAGTGCTTGTCTTCCGTGTTGCCATTACCCCGCCTGGCAATGCAGGATAGTGAAAATGCAGTTTTCAGTTTGTTTGGTGGTTTTCAGGTTTTAAGACACACACACACACACACAATAACTGTGTCCAGCTCGTACAACATTGAATAACGTCAGACTGCCGACTGGAAACTTTGCACAAAACTTTTATTTTTTGCTGAAAGAAAATAATGGTTAAAAGACAGAGCTTGTTTTTCTATCCAGGAAATCGCATTTCAACAATCCTAAACAGAACTGCTCATTGAACTAAATAACAGAAATAATGAGCGAAACCGCTTTATGTTCAAATACACAAAACAATGTACACTTGACTCTATTGACTCTTGTCGAGAAACAGGAACATGTCCCGCATGATCAGGGCTGAGACGCAAACGCAGCCTAACGACAGTCAGTCCAGCAGCAGAGGTGTAGACGTGCTATAGACTACCGTTACCGCTGTTCTTCTGGATTTATTCTGTCTCAGTTTGTTCTGTTTCTACGTCATTACAGACAGACTGAATGATGATGATAATGTGCTCAGATCTATGTGTGGAACACTGGCTGCTGTCAGTCTCCTTGTGTAAACAAAAATCTCACTGGATTATTATAAAATGAATGGCAGAATGAATGTTTGGAAATGTAAACTGATATTTCCTACTGACACACGGCAGCAAAAGATAGAAACAACCGAATTAAAACCATTTTTAACTGGTGAAAATACTAGTGTTCTAATCATTTTGGCCGACACTGTATGACTGACCAAAACAATCAGTTATCCATAATTGATTAATCATGTCCATCCCTTCTGTGTTCTGCACACACTTACTTATCTGGTTGAACACAGGCTACGCTTTGTTTTCAAGCAGGTTCACATCAATTCCTCTTGCTGCAGAGAGATGGCATGGTTACTAAGATGCCTATGTCCGAGTTCTGTTCTTTATCAGCACATCCCAACGAACTATCGACTAGTTCACAGCTCAACGATTGGTGATTGGACCTACGTGTCTGTGGTGACATGGGCATCATCTCTTCCATTCTGAACGTAGGACGGAATGCAATAATGAAACTTTATACGTCGGCCATCAGCGGGTCAGATAGTACCAACACTGGGGATGTGTAAGGCTCTCGTAATATCTTATGCGCAACCTTAATTTGTTTAAATCGATTCTTCCTTTTTAAGACTGTTATTAGTAAAGCATGGCAAGTAGTCACACACTGCATCGTACAAGGATGTTTGCTGGAGTCTACACACGCACAGCTAGGTGTTGCCTGGTCACTGGTACATCCTGTTTGCTTATGGAGGCTTTGTTTGTACACCATAGTTAATACGTCCCTGGATATTCTGCCTATAATTCATTAGTACCACTATTTACACATACATCTTTTTGTTTCAGCATTTTTCTTTTTTACTTATTCTTTATCTTCTGTAAAGTTGCTTTGGGACAAATGTATATTGTTAAAAATGCTTTATAAATAAAATTGAATTGAATTAAAATGCAGTCACTTTGGAACCCTCAGAATTAAAAAAGACCTTCTCATATTGTCTCGACGTTGGTATCTTGTATTGCTTTCACCACATTAATATGTATGATGGGCCATTTGCAATACTATTAAAACCATTTTTAACCGCAGTGTGAAAATCACCTACACTGCATGAATCTCAGCAGCTCCAAATGGCTCCTCTGGTTCCAAGCCTAATTCTGGTTCCTTCAAATAAATTCCTTAGTTACTTTGCTGTAGGGCTGAAACAATTAGACGAAATTATAAAGAACATAGTGTTGGGGGGGGGGAAAAAAGAAAATTGTTGACATATTTTAGTTGTCTAATAATCGGTTGACCTCATATGACCTAATGTAAGGGCTTGCAATAGTGCGGGTTAACCAGAGTGGCGCTGTAGCACAAGACTAATTCAGTGCTATATCAACTTGGGGCGATGAAGAAACAAAAATAAAATTAAAATGGGGCAGTTCAGATGTTTTGTGTGTGTTAACCCTAACCCTTTTTCTTTAATACAATTAAATTACCACGTGACCTTTAGTGTTTGTCAAAAAACAGTAGGTAATTTGATGTTAATGTAATTCGAGCAAGTAATATAAGTTAAGAATAGGGTCTGGTACCTGAGTGCTTTCATCCACACATGACCAGCCATGACATGACTCGCTGTGCTTGGTGTAATTAATATAGCTGTCGCATGCTGCAGCACTCTAAGCATCCAATATTCTAATAGCAGCCTGTCGAGCCGTGTGGCGAGAAATGGTAGAACTTATTATAGACACAGCAGTTTGCAGACACGTGGTTGGTTTCATCTCTGACCAATGTTTCTGCTTTTTCCCCCCTCTTTTTTTGTTTTGTTAATTTCCTCATACTATTTAAGGTCTTCTTGTTTCAATTCTCATTTTCATGTATACATTGCAATGTTGGCACAGTTAAAAAAAAATATATATACAAAAGAAGAAAATCCTTTCTTGAAGCAGGAATCTTCTTTGAGCTGATAAACCTTGCTGCCGGGTATAGCCACGCCTTCTATCAGAGCCCACTATAGACCGAAACTCGAGCTGGAATTTTGGAATGTGTCGGACTGCTGGGACAGCCAAATGCAGCTTCGTCCTGGCCTCTGTGCTGAAGGATTGCATGTCCCCCCCCCCCTCCCTCCTGCATATCAGCATGTGTACGTGTAAGATTGCACCCACACCCAACACAGTGTGGATCAGAGGAGACCCCCCTCAGTCTGAATATTTATAGCGCACCACCTCGGAGAAGCCGGGGAAAGTCCAAGCAGTGTGCTGAATCAGCGGCATTTTTGCTTGGACTCCCTCTGCCTGCCACCTTGAGATGAACTGCAGCCAAAGTGCTATGCTAGAAAGCTGTGATAAAAGACAGGAGCGTGTAGTTACACGTTTAGCACATTTTTCTGACTCACTGATTCAGTACAAGGCGTTCCTTGGGCCCCAGATATCCGTCTCGCTGCCCAGCGGACTGGTCTTTCAGTATGGTATCGTCACATTACACTTTTGCCAATTTTCTTCTACGTGTTTAGTGCCAGTTTCAGTTTTTCACTCCGTTACTGCTAACCACTTGAATGCCTCCGTAAAGCCTTAATAGTCCTGGAGGGAAGGCATGTCGTCTTTCATAGAGCCACCACCCGGTCTTAACAGACCGACTGTTCTTCTTGGGTTTGTTTTTTGAACTGGATGGAAAATGAACAGCGTAACACTAGGCTGAATCTCAACTCAGAATTTACTGCTGTATAAATGATCAAATTCTGCGTAGATTTCTGCTTTTCAGTGAATAAAAATAACACTGTTGGCTAATGGGGCACCCAATAGACCCATAAACTAGTTGCCTTGACAACAAGACAAAAAGTTTGAACTTGCTCAGGATCGGCAGTCTTCACTGTTGCCAAGACTGGATGCCACATTTTACAGGCACCATGTATGCCGGGTGTGTGAACATCCCTCATACACCTTCGATTACGTTGCAGGATATGAAAAAGTAAAAAGATGTGTTCCAATGTTCCTGAATACATAACCGTTATCGTACTAGCTGGTCCTCAACGCAGACTTCTCAACCCTTGATGAATGTTTTCCATATGCCAGCTTCATCCATCCGTTCGTCCTTTGACCATTCTCTGTACTGCTTGCCCTACACGGTGTCATTGTTAACCGGGTAAAAGGCGGAAACGAGCTTGGTTAGGGTTTAAAAGAAATTCTTTGCACCCTGGACAATCGGCAGTTAATTGCAGGACTAACACTTAGAGACAGACAACTATTCACACACATTCACTCCTATGGACAATTTAGAGTAGCCAATTCACCTATGCCCAATCACATGTGTTTGTTGCCGGGAGGAAACCGGAATACCCAGGGAAAACTCGCGCAAGAACGGGGAGAACATGCAAACTACACACAGAAACACCCTGAGCGGAAATCAAACCGATGACCTTGCTGCGAGGCTTGTTGCTATCTTTGTGAATGTCACCAAAATAATGGTTTATTTAATGTCCTCATGTAATGTTAATTTGTTCATTTTAAAACAAGCATAACTGAAAAATTAGGGTTAGAATATGGGGGATGTAGTACATCCGAATTTCATTCACACTACCCACAATCATACTATCTAGAATATGCTATATATATACCTTTTTTTAAAGGTTTATTTTCGGGCATTTTTATGCCTTTAATGGCAGGACAGGATAGAATGAAGGAGGGATAGAGCGCGGCAGCAGGGATCGGGAAAGGACCACGAACGGGGGTCGCCAGGAGCCCAACAGCACTGTATATGCCGATGCGCGCTACCGACTGCGTCAACAGCGCATCCTTTTTTAACGGTCAGGACCTACATATTCAAATGTGGTTCCAACTCAAGTAGTATGCGTTTTCACCCCCCAGAAAATCACCCCTCGTGTTATTGACAATTCACTTAATGTGGTAATTCTATTCATGTTAGTGTTTAGAGAGATGGGTCATGATTTTTGAATATTCGATTAGTAGATTTAATTATAGAATATCGAATAGGTTGTGCAAATATCGTCTAAAAAAATCCCCATGTTTTTGATGCTGACACGGTGGTGCGTTCATATAACCAGAGGTTATATAAAAGCTGTACCTTAAAGATAACAGAAGAAGAACACGTTTATCTCACGTGCACACTGTAGACCTGCGTGGCATATAACGGTTATGGAAACTTGGGACGTCATTTGGTTATGTTTATTACATTAATATGTTTCAGCACATTACAATGACTTTCCAAAGTTCTCTATTGAATGAAACAGTTTAGCATATATATTGAAAACATGAATGGTCTCTCTCTCTCTCGCGCGCTCTCTCTCTCTCTCTCTCTTTTTGAGTGTGTAGCATGCGTGGGAGGGGTAAGATTTTAGTATAATATTCGAATTATACCCAGCGATCATCGGATATTATTTTTGCTTGAAATGCCAATCCTTAGGTATATGAATTTATGTAATCTGTTGAACCAAATAACGTTCAGTTTAACGATGTAGAACTTAATGCTAGTCGATGCAGTAGATTTTACTTTCATGACCATGACTGCTCTTGTCTGAAATCCTATTACTCTTTTTTTCTGTTACCTTGTCACATTATTAATGGTAAAAACATCCCATCACGTACACGCACACGCACAAGCACAGGCACAATCTTTTCCCCCCTCCGTTCCCTACACACACCGTTCCGCATACCTCACACCCCGATGACTCGGTCACAAATGCTTTCAAAGTGCTTAACAAGTCGCCACCGTGTTCCTGCTCCTCCGGGAGGCTGTTCAGGAAGAACGCGGTGTAATTACTTTCGCCAGCACTTCCACATGGCGCTTCACATTCTGTTTGATGTGGATCAGGCTCTCAGCTGGCTTTCAACCCGCGCTAAAATAGAGCTCAACCCCGCGTCGTGCCCCGAGTCATTACGTTTCAATACAGGAAGCCGAGATGATCCACAGAGCGCCTTCACTCCGACCCACACGTAACCGCTAAGCTACCACTTTGGAGTTAACTCCAAACATGAACATACAGTTTTTCATTTTTTTCTTTTTCTTTCATCTATTCATTGTTGTTCTTTCTTTGTTTATTTTTTTTATTTATATTTCCAATTTACCCACACCGTCCACTTTAATAGGAACACTCAAACCCGTCTTGGCATTTCCTCTAAGCTTTTGAATCAAGACAAGGTGTCAACCCACAGACCCTTTACTCACAGGACGTGTATTATTTTTCACACCGTTTTGTGTCCTCACTACAGACTGTCATGAGTGAAATCAATTTTTTGCTGAAACACTCAAACCACACTCAACCGAATGTGGAATCTGATGTTTGATCCGAACATTAATCGAAGGTCTAAACATTTATCTGCTTGGCTTCATACACGATGGATAAAATTGAAGGGATTTTAAAGTAAGATTGGCTAGGATATTAATCAGATGTTCATAGGTATCAGGGTCGGATATTAACGGGGGCAAAAAAATGCCACTGAAAACCTTTTCATTTTAAGTGACAAAATCTCTAGTGATTATTCCTGCTTTTTAATCAAGAATATATTTACAATTCATACTAAATATAAATCCCAATCTATCTTAAATCATGCTACATTTCTAAAATATCAGCACAAAATTATTTATTCATTTTAAAATCTGTCTGCTCTTGTGTGTGGTGCTGTTGTCCATGTGCAACAGATTTAAATCTTTTTTAATCAAAAAGGATCAAATCATTCATGCAGACATAGATACTGTTCAAACAAATACTATAGAACCTTCCAAATCCTGCTGTCACGTGGAGCAAACGACTTCCTTAGATTCCCTGTAAGAAGTGGCTCAAACGCAGGCATGCGGTATACAAGCTTCTTTATTGAACACAACTTGAACTTGACACCGGGATATCAACGTGACCTCCAGCTCAAGGCAAGCTGGGGTTTACAATGAACTGCACTGGCGTTGTCACCGTGCAGTCCCTAAATACCAAACATAATTGCACTTAACTAAACTCAGGTGCGCGTGCTTAACACCGCGGCTCAGTGACACAACATAAAGTGAGCACAGGTGTTTGTAGCGTGCCAATCCGTGCCGCCTCGTGCTCCTATGACGTAAACACAAACATTAAGTAAACATAAAGGGCATGTGCAATAACCAAACATAAACACTCCCGTGAGGCACATGCCTACACGTTATGCCTACACCTGCGTGAAAGTATCTGCTCTCGTGGTGTGGAATAGACTCGGTACCGAAATGTGCTACTTAATGTTAGTGCTAACTGTTCTCTGTTGTTCAAAATAAGTTATAATAATTATTATGGTCTAAACATGTGTAATTAAATTGTTCCTTTAGATCTTATCCACAGTTACATTTATTTATACCTATTATTTATAAAGATAAAAAGACCCGTAATAAACTCAAATATTGCCTTTTTTTAAAAAAAAAAGAAACAATTATTTCAGACCCTGATTGTTATACCATAATGGATATTAAAACTATTTTCCGTAAAAAATTATAATCGTAAATGCGATTTTAAGTTCTGTAGAACTTTTCAGGTTTTCACAGAACTCAGTGTCATTGTGCAGTAAATATATCACAGATGAACGCGTGTACTGCTTCAAACGCACCAAACCTCTTTCCCATGACTTCATTTTACCACACAGATTTAAATTTTGATCATATCCCTAAAGTGATTGTCTAACTGGCATTAAAACAGCAGTGAGTGTATAAAAAGATACTTCACTTAATGGACTGTGCTCCAGACCCACAGCGCTCATGAAGCTGTTTAGTTAATAAAGTAAATCGCATCCAATTTCCTTCCGTTTTTGCACACTTCATTGTCTCCTAAATTTATTTTAAAATGCATTACAGTTTCATTTTTTTTCAACACAGAAAAGACCAATGACGAAAGGAATAAAAACTTTTGATTAGCTTGCTATTGTTAGCCTTTATGAATTCGCTTACCCTATCTTCAACAATCGAAGGGAATCGAATCCATCCCGAGTGAATTGCGAGTCTCTGAGTTCTTTTGCTACTACATGGAAATACTGCAGATGTGGTAGATGGAGCCGAGGATGAAAACCACTCTGTTTTGTCGCCTCTGCTGTTCACTTTCCCCTTTTGATCGGCTGTTTCAGCAGTGCGGGAGTATGACTTTCGTTTGAAGAGTTTTGGACACTCGACCTCAGTGCAGTTCTGTTTAAATGGTCACTCGCTCACTCACACACACCTGAACAGTGTTCTCTAATGAAACGTAGGCTTTTTGCTACGGGTGAATAAAGTGTTATTTGGTTAACATGCCTCCATACAGAGTGCTTTAAACACCTCACCTGCTTCTGTTCCTTTCCTTTGGTGCACTTTTCTCATCTGTTCAAACGTCTCCTCCAGTTACTTTTACCTTTTCCCACTCCTGCTGCGCTCTTTCGCTCTCTCTCTCTCTCTCTCGCGCTCTCTCTCTCGCGCTCTCTCTTTGTTTTTTGTTCTTTAAGCCTATTGTGCCGTAGTGCAGATTAGCATGCTGCCTTTTACTGAGCCGTAATCCTGTGTCATGCCGCCATACCAGAGGAAGCTAGGAATGTCTTTGGTCTCATTATCGAGTGCCACATATATGTGCAATACAGACAGATGTACACACATCACCCTCATGCTTTTGTAAATGCCCTTTGGGTGTCTTATTCACATATTTTCTGTCACACCAGATCCTGCCGTGTCTCTCTTTCTCTCTGCGCAACTTTTCTCTTTGATAGTTTACAGGCAGCTCGTTTCACTACACACACACACATACACACAGTAGGAGACATGGCAGCGCTTGTTAGTGTCTCCTGCACTGTCTGAGAGACCGAGTGGAGTGTGTCAGGATCGTCTAATGTGTATATGTGTGCGTGTGCAGTCTGCCACACACTTCCCTTACTCATGCTGTAGAACTCGTATGGCTTTCTGAATCATACAGCATTGGGTACTCTGATACAATCCTGAAGTGCTAGACTCAAACACGTCTCCACATCACCGTTATTCATCGTATTCATGTTTATTTCCACAGCTTTTATGTACAAGAAATGTACATAAGTGCGAAGTGGTAGCTCAGCGGTTTAGTTGTTGTACTGCTGAGCCGAAGACCGGGTTTCGATTCCGAGCACCACCAGGCTGCCACTGCTGGGCCCCTGAGCAAGGCCCTTAATCCAACCCCAAATGCTCAGTTAGATAAAATGAAAGCCTAAATGTAAATACAGCATGATAAACCACTAAACTGGACATGCGTACAGTAAACGCCGGAGCTGTGAGTTGGACTGCTGCCTGGTGGACCAGTAACAAATTAAATTCCGCTTTATATTTGCATTCATCCATTCAGCTTCAGCGAGTGAAGCTCAGGGCCGTGGAGCCGATCGCTGAAACACTCTCAGGATACGGCACCATAGCTTTTAAGTAGGCCAACTAAGTAAAAACTACTTCCTTGTCACGCTGCATTTGACCTAAACACATGGTAGAACTGAATCCAGCTACTGACAATATAACATTTGAGATGCAGACCTCAATCTAATGCCGCAGTCGTTTTATAGATACAGATGGCTGGATTAAGTACAGATACTACTGATCAAATATTACTGCACTACAAGTAATGTAAAGAGTGATTTTTACTTAAGGAACAGTACAGTACAGAAGTACTTGTTTTAGTTTTTAAGAGTGCTTGAGTATCGAAAGTCATGATGGCAGAGAGGAATATTCAGTGATACGCCGAAGTCCCTGCTGTGGCATGATACCGTAGGGCACAAATATCAGAGTGTGGAAATCTGATTGAGTTGGGAAGCTCCTCATGATAGCCTCGAGCTACGCGATTGATGAGACAAACGATGCCGTTCGGCTCTGCTGGAAATCACACCACACACTCGCTCACCCGGACAGTACGTGATTCACAGAGAAACCAGTGTAATTATATTGCAGTCTTTCGAGAATAGTTAGCCAAGTTTACATGCACACCCCTGAAAGCGTCAGCACATGTAAACTAGTGCAGATCAGCTAACATCTCATAAACAGTCAACCCTAATATATTTAAATCGTAATCAATTAGCTCGCCTGACACTACAGTAATTTTATAATTTCCTTTGTTTTAAATCCGGCTGCTTAATCACGCTAGTTGTTGGCATTGTGTTAAGCACGGCAGTGTGTGAACGCGCGGCGTTGATGAAACCTTTTATGAAAAGACGCCCATTTTCTACCCTCCCCCTCCCGAAGAGCGGAAGGCTGTAATAAGGACTAGTGAGAGTTTTGCTGCTGAGATTTAGCGACATGGAATGTAAAAAACCTTCGCATGACTCTGCGGTCATTTCCTGTGAAACTGACGTTAATTCCCGAGAAATTACTCCAGGACCCGACATGCGTCATCGGACGTCCACTCAAAGCATTCGCAATAACACGTTTGCTTGGAGTCTTTATCCCAATGCTTTCTGTAAATGCGCATTTTGCTTTTACCCTATAATGTTATTAGTAAGTTTCAGTTTCCCTGGCAACCGTCTATCTGTGGATATCTTTAGTAAGCGCCCTGTAACAGGGCCAGGATTTCATAGTAATAGAGCACACTTAGTTGTTTTGTTCCTCATTTGGTTATTGTTTAGTCCCCCGTCCCGATGTTAAACACACAAAGCAAAGTAGACGCTGCAAACACGTCTCCTGCGAGACGTCTGTGTGTAATCGACATCTGGAGATGATTCCCATTCGATGGTTTCATGCTGTAACAAACATGTAAAGAACAGGTAAAGAAATATTGGCGCACACACACATACACGCACACACACACACACACACATGCCCACAGCGTGTGTTGGAAAGTGTAGCTGTGCTCTGCATAAGAAAGCAGGTTAGAAAACAGTAATTATTTTCCTCCACGCAGCTCCCTGGTAGGCTCGGTGCAGCAGGTCCTTGCGTCCTGCCCGGCGTAATTATATGTTAGTCCACGTTTTTCAACACTCCCACCGCACACACACACACACACACACACACACACACACACACACACTGGTGCTACTCAGCGGAGAAGAATAGGAAATCTATGTGTCAGCGTGGCTCCAGGTGAGTCGGCAGGAACAGTGTGTAATCTGTTTCACTGGAGGCGACGCCACACGCATGTTTACGGATCTGGTAGTTTAAATAAAATCCGCCGCTAAATCAATGACATCCACATGACCACAAACCCGAGCCTAGTTTCCGATTACAAACACGTGAGGTGATGAGCACTTGTGTATCATATCAGTAAAACGGTAGTAGTAGTATTAGTAGTAGTAGTATTAGTACAGTAGTAGTAATTGTTGTAGTAGTAAGAGCAGTAGTAGTAATAATAGTTGTAGTAGTAGTAGTTATTGTTATAGTAGTAGTAGTAGTAGTAATATGTAGTAATGTCTAATAGTAATAAGTAGAGTATGTATATACACTGTATATTTATAGTATATCATGTATAGAATGTATACGTACACTGTATACTTATAGTAAACTATAATAGATTATATTGTTGATATACTAGTTGTTAGTATATTTTATTATTATTATTATACTATTAGTATTACTACTACTATCATTTATTATTATTACTACTACTATATGTTACTGTCATATACATATTGTATATAGATTGTTGCATATAGTGTACTATTGTTAATAGTTTTTATATGCAACCAACCCCCCTTTTACAAGTTCCCTCTCTCCCTCACCCTCACTTACAGCAATGTTCAGTCAGTTCAGTTGGTCATCAAAGAATTTCAATGTATGTTGTACCACGTAAAATGTACATGTGACAAATAAACCTTGAACTTAATAGTAATAATAGTAATAGTCGTAGTAATAGTAATATGAGTAATAGTTGTAGTAATAGTAATAGTTGTAATAATAGTAATAGTTGTAGTAATAGTAATTGTAGTAATAGTAATAGTTGTAGTAATAGTAATTGTAGTAATAGTAATAGTTGTACTAATAGTAATAATAGTAATAGTTGTAGTGGCAGTAATAGTAATAGTTGTACTAATAGTAATAGTAATAATAGTAGTAGTAGTAATTGTAATAGTTGTAGTAGTAGTAGTAGTAATTGTAATAGCTGTAGTAGTAGTAATAATAGTAATAGTTGTAGTAAGAGTAATAATAGTA
>JAOUQX010078807.1:1244-12650 GCA_028566295.1 Liobagrus marginatus
GGCTGGTGGTGGCTGGTGGTGGCTGGTGGTGGCTGGTGGTGGCTGGTGGTGGCTGGTGGTGGCTGGTGGTGGCTGGTGGTGGCTGGTAGCTCAATGGTAAGGCTCTGAATCAATGATCAGAGGGTCAGGGTTCAAGCCTCACACCAGGCAAGCTGATGTCATTGGGTCCGTGATCAAAGCTAGTTCAGGACAGTTGCTTCAGGGGCAGGTACAATCCTGGCTGACCCTGCGCTCTGACCCCAGCCTTCAAATTCCTAAGCGTGGATATGTGTAATAAAAACATTTCACTACATGAATGTGTGTGATAAATAAGATCTGAATTTGAATTTGAACAGTCTGGAATAATTATGGGTGTTTTTTGTTTTGGTCGCAGATTGAGCCACTGATCCAAAAAGGTCACGAGAATCTGGTCCATCATATCCTTCTCTATCAGTGCGATAGAACCCTGAACGAGAGCAAGCTGGAGAAAGGACACGAGTGCTTCCATCCCAACATGCCCGACTCTTTTGTAACATGCCAAACTGTCATTGCTGCCTGGGCCATCGGCGGAGAGGTGAAAAGGAACTTTAACATGTCCATGTGATCGTTCAGTTTTTGTTACTTCAAGAAATACCATTACACACCTTTACTTATTACTGGTTTGGTGTTTTTTTTTGTTTTTTTTTGCAAAAACAAATTCTTTTGCAGGGCTTCAGTTATCCTCCGCATACGGGAATGTCAATAGGAACAGCTGTAGATCCGGTCTATGTGCTGTTGGAGATTCATTATGACAACCCGTCTTTACGGAGAAGTATACACTTTAAGAACGCTTACCTACTTACCCACAACACTAGGACTAGTCAAGTCACAACAATTCAGTCATGTAAAGAGATTATAAAAGATTATGATTGGTCATGTGAATGATTTGTAGTTCATTTTTTAAATGAGGATTCTGGGAAATTATGCAGTGGCGGGTCAGTGGTTAATGCTCAGAAGGATGAGGGTTCGAACCCCCAGCCAAGCTTCCCATTCACACTCTCAGCTCCAACAGTACTCCATTCTTAAATGGCGCCTCTTTAGTTGGGTGCGAGAGGAAATGTTTTTAAAAGATGTATCCTGATGTAACTTGTACCTACGATGTATTTTTAATATGATTTTTTTTTTAAATGCAGTGGTCGTAATGTATGTATAGGATGCTAACCTCAGGCAAAGCTAGATGTTTACCCACATGGATTATTTCAGACCCTAGATTCAGAGCAAGGTTGTTTGCTTGATTCAAAGTTCCTCCGAGTGTGTTAATCTACTTGGTGACACATCTTGAGCAAAATACCCAGATAGCTCTCTTCACATGACTCAAAGTATACACACAGTCGCTCTTACCCCCTTATTTTGGTAGCAGTTGTGTGATTTGGCACACTGGGGTGGTGGAAAATGGCAGGCAACCAAATTGGGGGTTTTGGGATTAACTTGTCTACAACTGGCAACATCAATGTTGCAAACAACCAAACAGCCATGGTGAACCCTGTTCAAGGTGTCCCATGTATGTCTGCATCAAGTCCTGTAGGATGGGCTTCAGGTTTGCTGTGACTCTGTGTTGCTACAGAAAATGGATGGATGGATGGCTGGGTGGGTGGAAGGATGGATGGCTGGGTGGGTGGATGGCTGGGTGGCTGGGTGGAGGGAAGGATGGGTGGATAAATACCCAATCAACAGCAAACATACTGACAAACAGTCAAATCCCATTAATGCATTCGAGTTCAACTTGCACCGCTGTCAAATACCCAACCCCGACCCAAGTCTATCATTTGCAGTATCTTTCTTTCTTGCTCTTGCTCACTTAGGAATAGTGGACAGCTCTGGCTTGCGTCTGTTTTACACACCCAGGCTTCGGAGTTATGATGCAGGAGTGATAGAGACCGGGGTGTGGGTCAGCCTATACCACATGCTGCCTCCCGGGATGCCAGACTATGTCACTGAGGGTCACTGCATGCAAGGGTGTCTGCAGGAGGTACAGTATGAACCCATTTCCAACCCACGGCATATTTCTAACCATTTAAATGAAATCCGTAATATACCACAATATATCACACCATCATTCTCCTTCTTTTCTTGCTACCCCAGTCTCTGGAGAGTGAGATGCCCAGCGGTATTCAGGTGTTTGCAGTCCTTCTCCATGCTCACCTGGCTGGCAGAGCCATCAGGACCAGGCATTTCCGTCAGCAGGTCGAACTTCCTCCTCTTTCCTCTGACGACCACTTCGACTTTAACTTCCAGGAGTTTCAACCCCTGAACCCGGAGCGGAGGCTTTTGCCTGTTGGTATCCTGTTGGTATCCTGATAACCTCCACATCAAACTTGTCTACTTTATTGTAGCTCACAGTTGCCTCTACCTTGCCTTATCTACTTTTCTCCACTGAACCATTGCCCATGCCTCAGGTTTATCCACTATATTCTTCTGGACAATGTTTCCGGTCATTATTTTGCTAAAGTACTGTTGCATAATCTACTTCATTTAATAAACTCTTGCCCCTGCATCTTCTACTTTATTCTAGGGCCTTCTCTTTGATTTACTTTATTGCGCTAAGGTTATATTTTCATTGGCTCTCTCTTTATTATGGTTTTATATCCCCTCTGCCTCGGTTTTCTTCTTCTTTCCTCGGATTTCTACTTTATTTGCATCTTTCTGCAATTTTCACAATAAACTTTACATCCGAACCTACCAAGCTTTATTTTTTTTAACCTACTTACTGTTATTGTTATTCTCGGTGCCTCGGGATCTACCTACTTAATTCCAGTATCCTAATCTGCCTCAGTTGTAATTACGATAATGATTCGAACAGTGTTTTAGTGTTGCTTACTCCGAACGTTCGTTTTACCTGCCTACTTGCTCAGAAAGCATTCTTGCTATACCACGGTGGTTCTAATGTGTTCTGTTTAATTTATGTGCCCCCAGGGGGACTCGTTAATAACCGAATGCATATATAGCACTAAAGGAAGGAAGAACATGACGTGGGTAAAGTATTTGCTTTGCATTCCATTGATTTTATTCCGCCAATGACGTTTAGTATAGCGCTTTCTTCGTAACTCTGAAGAGCAAATCTGGCATTATGGGTTTTCAGCCGTGCCTCTGAGCAAATATTGTATAATTAGCTGTAATAAGCAAAACGAATGAAGACAATTGAGTAGAAATTGCCACGTGCCATCAAACAAAATTGGCTGCTAATTGGCTGAATCCCATGTCATTGTGTTATGTTGATTGAAATTAGGCAAATTATGTTTCGCTCAAATGCACAATTAGCTTTCTTTTTATGCTCTATGATGATTAGATGGACGCTCCCGACAATTTTGATTGTTGTAAAGTTTTATCACTAATAAAACCATTAAACGGTATTCATATGTTCCCCCCCTAACAGATCAGCTCGGGCTCTATTGTTCAATTTAAAGAGAAACATGGTGCCTCCTGAAAACGAGTTAAATCATTTCGAATCACGTAATTCCAGCAGTCTGTGTTGCGTACGCAGAGCACCGCTAGTGTCATTCGTGTCTCCGCAGGGTGGCTTGAGCACGAGGGATGAGATGTGTTTGTCGTACCTGCTGTACTACCCTCGAATCAACCTGACCCGGTGCGAGAGCCTCCCCGAGATCACCGGGCAGCTTAAATACATCGGAGTCCAGGAAATTCAGACCCCTCTTACGTAAGTGTGATAAACATTCGTACTTTCGATTTAGAATGTGCAATACAGTGCCATATATAAAGAATTCCCGCCATTCTGTTACATTTCTGTATCAGGAACCGAACCAGGGCTGTCATTGAACCTCTTTAGAACATAAAGGGACAAAGTTTGTCCCAGCTGAGAGACCTATAAGCGCTGCTCTTGTAAAAATCCGCTGGTCTGGTGCTAATAAACACGACCGAGCACAAAAGCAGACGCCACAATGTCGAATACTTTTACAGAGATCAGCCTTCCTTTATGAATGCCGGGTCGGTGCACTTCCTTCGAAGTGTCGTCTAATGCAGTTAGTTACATTTCCGGATTTTCTTATAGCAGTGTAGCAGTAAGTATGTGCACCCCTGTGTAGTTACTAAACCCTAACAATGACCGTACGATCTAAAAGCTTCAAATGATCTAATACGTTCAGATCATTGGGGAAAAATGGGGGTGGGATTTGTTTTATGCTTGTGCCCATGATGAAACGTGTGTGTGTGAGTTGGAGGGGGCTCCAAAATGGAAACCATCTGACAAAATCATGGGTTTACTTCGCTTGAGATGTTTTGGGCAGCACAGAAGGGCATTTTTTTTAAGCTTAGGCAAGGCGGTGCTATACAGTTGTATAGTTGCATAAAGCGCATCTTTCATACACACACACACACACACACAAACACATGATCCATGTGAAGAGTATGATATTAAAAAAAACTTCCAGGCTGTGATTCATTTACTTCTGTAGACGTTGATGGTTTAAACACACGTAAACCAATTCCGTTACGGAGTCATCACCCGTCTATGATTATTTGTGTCCAAACAGGAAGTTCCTACAGCTTACTGTATTTATCTGAACACAGCTAAACCGACATCGACCTAAACAAGCTTATCTTTACACAGGACGTGGCCTTTTATCATTAAAAGTCCGAAGAAATACAGCAACCTTTCCTTCACCGAAGCCATGGACAAGTTCCGATGGACAAAGAAGAAAGGGAAGGATTTCAACGAAGTGGTGCTGAAGCTTCCGATGAGCGTGCGCTGCTCCAAACTGGGTTACGACGAGTGGACGGTGAGTGTCTTCGGCGTCACTCGTACTAATCGCAGATTTGTGGTTAATTCCGGAAATTAGTTTCTTTGTTTATTGTGCAAATTTGAATTGAGAATTCTAAATTTGAATTTTTTTTCAACCTCTAATAAATATGTATCAATCACGTAATCAATCAAATACGAAACACTGCTCATGCACTGGAGTTTAAATAATTTCAATAATACTCATTCATTCTAAACATAAACTTCATTTTTAGATTCGACACCGTCGTTTTAAACAAAATAATCATAATAATAAGTTAGCAATACACTTTCTGAGATCTGTATGCCTCTTTAGCGCCCCCGGTGGCCGTCCCACAGTTTGAGCACAGTTTCATTTCCTTTCTATTAGTTCTCTATGAATGTATCAATAGGAAGTCCAGCTGCCACACACATGCTCATCATTGGGTTCGTCATTTGGCCCATTGTTCTGTGCATGTAGCTAACGCTAACGCTAATCTCTGTCGCTCTTTGCTTCTCGCCAGATTCAGGGATCGACCGTTTCTCCGCCGAAGCTGAAATCGGTTCAACCTTCTGCCAGGAGCATGTGTGTGAACGGCTCGGCGTCTCAGAGCCGTCGCGTGTTATCTGTTCTGGCTGTCGCAGCAGTTTTGTCCTCATTCTTTCTCCAGAACGTCCAGCACTGACTCGCCGATTCGATACAGGAAGACAAAATATTTACTCCATCAAACAACAAGCAGTGATTCACCGCACGGGATCACAGCAGTGGGATGTTGTTCGACTGACGGAGTTGATTAGTCGGGAGAAAAGGACAAGCACGGCGACAGACCGAAAAACAAATATTGATGTATTCTACACTCTCTAACCAAAACGTTGTGTATTTAACAATCCTCCAGTCTTTTTCTTGAGCTCTTTTAAAAAGCACCCGTTTTCAACCAAAAACATTCAGGATATTATATAGTTGTATATAGTTTCCTTTTTAAAGGCTCTTTTTAGCTATTCTAATAATAGCGTTAGCAATAAGTCATTTTTCTAGGCCCAGCCAACCACCAAAAGTGCATTATACTTTGAATCCAACGCCAATGCAGTGCATCATGGGAAAGTCCATTATATACGAATGGCTGGGGAGGAAGTGCTGCGTTGGGGATTTATTTAAGCTCTAAAAAATAATTCTGTCCAACAAACCTACACTGCTAGCCTTATGCTCTTATATTTCTTTCATTTTGAAATACTTGAAGAATTATTTACTTTTATTGCCTTTCTATTAATATGAATAATTATTCTATTGGAATATTTCTAATCAGATCAGAAAACCTGTCGAACGTATGTTATAATAATAAAAAATTTGAAAGAAACATTTTGTTTCAGGTCATTTCACTATATCATAAATTCCACACATTATTGTAGAGGCGCATTTAAAGACACCACAGTAGTCAAAAATGCAGTCAAAGCTGCTGACCAATCAGATTTTAGAATTACGCTCCGCTGTGGCATAAGAACATATTTAAAAGCTCTAAATTATTACATATATACAGTATACCCCTCAACCCAACTCAGGTATACGCCCTAACACGACTAAACGTCTTCACGGAACGCGTTCCGTCACCACGGCAACCGACATAGTTACATAATTAAATTTGCCCTGATTACATTTTATTGCACTCCTTTACTGAGCTCTTTACACACCTGTTCCTTCAACACAGGCTGAAGTGGTAGCTCAGTAGTTAAGGTGTTGGGCTGCTGATCTGATGACCGGGGTTCGATGGCAAGCTATTACTGCTGGGCCCCTGAGCAAGGCCCTTAACCCTCAACTGCTTGTTTGTAAGTTGCTTTGGATAAAAGTGTCTGCAATATAGTTGTAAATGTGAAGTGTGTGGGGGAAGTGGTAGCTCAGTGGTTAAGGTGTGTGAGTGTGTAGTGAGTAGCCAAAGTTCTGTTTAGGATTTGACCACTTTGGCGTACCAAAGATGCTGCTCTTTAAACGTTTCACTTTTGATATTTATCTGCGCATAACTCAATGTAGAATTCCGAGCCGAACTAGTGAACTTGTGTAGAACTAATTGTGTGTTAATTGGCAAAATTGCAGCTTCTTGTTGTTCAATCAATCAGACAAATTATACAAAGCAGTTAACAAACGCATAATTATCTCTCTCCTACAAAACCTGTAAAACCGTATTCTTTAATTGGTCTAATTTGGGCTGCATTAAAGTAAAGAATGAAACACAAAGGGGTGTGTGTGTGTGTGTGTGTGTGTGTGCGTGTGTGTGTGTGTGTGTGTGTGAGAGTGTGTGTGTGTGTGTGTGTGTGTGTGTGTGTGTGTGTCTTAGTGTTCCAGAATGTAATAATATCACAAATGTTTTCCTGATTTATGGAAAACAGACATTTATTCTAATATAAATATACTAGCCTTAAATAGATTGCTCTAATGCTAGCAGAAACGTTGAAGCTACAGTGTCTAAGCTGTGTGTTTTATGACTAGCAGAGTCATTGCTAATTATCAATGATGCTAATTCAAAATACTGAAGTATAATTTCCCCTTTTCAGAGGTAACTATAAACATTTTAGCAGAAATTAGCATTTCTTAAATCTGTTGCTAGTCCTGAAAGCCAGTCAGCTAACACTTGTGCCACCCATTAATGAATAACAGGCATTCTGTCCAAAAATATATTTTCAATAACCTTTAGCTAGCAAGTAAAGCAACATTACACTGAGGATAAGCTAAGCAATTTAATCAATTAGCCAGCTAGCTATTCTTAAATAACAACTGGCATTCTATTCTAGCAAACATAATATGACTGCTAACCATACTTAATTGATTTCATGCTATATAATAAACCTATAGTTTAGTTAGTTTAATATATACTATACTTAGTACTTAGCATAAAAATAAAAATAAAATTTTAATGCTGAATGAAGTAGTTAACAGTCTAATTTCTTGTTTCATGTTTAACCTAACACTTCTGATTGGTTATCTATTGCTAGTGCCACAAGAACTTTACCTGGCATGCTAGTTAGCAGGTCACATGGCTTTCTGACTTCAGGTCACTCGTTTTCCGTCTTTCTCTCAGGACACACACACACACAACGCGATTAAACTATTAAACTCGGTATCGAGTTTTCTATCTATCTACAGTATCTATCTATCTATCTATCTATCTATCTATCTATCTATCTGTCTGTCTGTCTGTCTGTCTGTCTATCTATCTAATGTCTATCTAACTAATATGTGACATTAAAGCTTTTTTCCATCTAGCCTGCTTGTCGCTAACTACTAACAGTAATGCTAGTTAGCATTACAATGAAAATTTTGATGTAAAATGAAATGTTGTGACTAACCCTAACCCTAAATATATTGCAGAACTGTAGTTAGCCAGCTATCTTCCAGTTGCTAAACTACAACCGTCATTTTAGCTAGCAAGTAAAGCTACGATAAGGAATAAACGCTAGTTATAAATAATTTGAATCAAAATTTTTTTGGTAAAATATTCTTTTTCAGAGGAAACTTATACATTTGTAGCCAAAATTAGTTTTTCAGTCAGATTTTTTCATTTTGTGCCTTTTGATTGACTGTCCGTTGTAATGACCCCGATAAAACGTGGCACTAAACCCACATTAAAGGACATATTGGTGTAAAATGTTTCTTTACCCGGAATTAAACCAGGAATTGGTTGTTTAGAACAACGCTAAGTCTGAAAACCCGAAAGGTGAAACCTCTCGCCTCCTTTGTTTGCAGTTAACGATGTTCCATCAATCTTTCAGGAGTTAGTAAAAGAGACTGCAAACTTGTGGCGATCCTTTTTGTGCTCGTTAATGCAGTTCCAGTCTCACCAGCAGAGGTCAGTATTTACTAGCATCAAATTCTTGGACACACGACTTTCTCGCTCAGTTGGATGCAAGCTGACATACAGGGTCCGCACAAGATCAGGACATGTTTTTGCTTTCTTTTGTTTTATGCAAGTACAGCCAGACCCGCGCCCTCCAGAGGGGCCTACTGTGTGCATTCTGCAAAAAAAAAAAAAAGAATAAATAAAATAAAAACATATTTAAATGATCATGTTTGTTTTTCATATTTGTTTTAACATTATATGCACTTTCACAAAGTTTCACTGTACAATTGATAACTGCATGAAAGGTCTGAAGCTCATATATGCTTGTGTGTGTGTGTGTATGTGTGTGTGTGTGTAATTGACCATGTCCTTGTCCCATGGGGTTCTGAAAGCTTATTTTTAGTTTTCAGCAACACGCTTGCGAGAAATAAACAGTATTTCGGAGAGGAAATAGCCGGCGAGCAAAAAGGCCACAGCTGTGTTACAGACACACATTCCTTCACTAATATTCACCATCCCAGCGGTGGCAAGTGAAATGTGCACACCACACACACACACACACACACACACACACACACACACACACATGCAGTGCCGTCCGCGGAATGCGATCTTTACTTTGGAAGCCGTATGGAGGCTGCGCTACTCGTAGACCATCTGTGTGTTCATGTTTGCATGAATAGTGTTGTGTGTGTGTGTACTTATTAAAGTTTATATTTGAGAAATAAAGAATCCTAAATAGCCTCCTTAAAGCTCTGGCAGAATAAATATTGATGTTTACTAAGCATTACCTGGCCATCTGAAAACGTACGACTCTTCGACTTGAGATGAATGTTTTCTAAACTCGAGGTGTTTCAGGTTCAGGTTTCATTTTGAGTCCCCGCACATTTTGTACCGTGAGGTCATTTTTTCGTTAATTCGCAGACATTACGCCGTGCTTCGCTCGTTTGTTCATTTCAGGATTCAATCGCTCACTACGGTTCTAATAATCAATCGTTTCCACGGCAACAGCGTGGGATACGCAAGGATCTTCAACACAAACATATACGTTACAACAAGGCAGCAGAAAATAAGTGAGGTTGTAGGGAAGGAGTCTCCAGTTTAAGCTCAGTGTAACAGTCAGGGGCAAAGCTGGAAGCTGGTAGAGCATTTGCAGTTAACAGGAACCAGTTGGTGTAGCTAAAAATGGATAAAAAAAAGTTTTTTGTTATTAAACAAATACATTATATACACTATGGTCATCTCTAGTCATATTGCTGACGTATAAGAGGACCATGTTAAAGAGATACTGGTTATTTTTTAGGTCAAAGGTTGACCAGGGGTCGGATTTAAACCTAGGCGAGAAAACTTCTTCCCTGCTCCTGATTGTAGCCTCGGCCAGAGCGTGAGATACGATGAAGATCCGAGGTTAAGGTGAGGGTTAGGTTTGAGGTCAGTCTCCCATGAGGGTGTACAGGGTGTGCGAGTGTGTGTTGAAACAAAGCGCAGTTTCAGCATGGCGAGGCTTCCTCTCTGGTGTGGAATGCGAAGGAGTCAACGTGCCAACGTCGGTGACGCACAGAACCGAGAGTAACTCCGGAACGAAGAAACATCAGGTCCTGATCTAATGTACAAACACACACACACACACACACACACACACACACACACACACACACACTGTATAAATATATCCAGATTTACACTCCTCAATTCAATTTTATTTTATTTTGAAACCACTTTTAACACAAACTTTATCAAAAAGCGGCTCAAGACAAATCTAAGAATTAAAAATCTGAAAATAAATAAATAATAAACACATTTTTATTTATCTCTTCTTACTCTTATGGAGGTTTATTTCATTCTAATTCTATTTTTCCTTATTAAAAACGGTAGTCAAATTTCCTTTTACAGTTTTATTACAGACATTCTACGTCGCTCGGTGTCATATTTATTTATGCTTTATGCTTTATAGTTGTATTAAATGCTGCTTAAAAACAACATCCCTTATGCTAGAGCAGCTAGAATGTGTAGCGGTTTCATTTTTATGTTAGTAAGAAAACATAAAAATAGAAACGAAACTTTTATTTTTTTTTAAATAGAAACGCTTTGGCTGAAACTGCTGACACTGGAGACTCCTTCCAAGAAGTTCCATTTTGGAATGTTGAAGGATCCCCAACCTCCGGTCAGAAAATTAGTCAGCGGCGCACGTCAGCTCTTGTGTACAGTATGTGCTGGAAAAGCCACATGTCACCAACCATGATATCAGTGTAGATGGTATAAAAAGAAATAAAAAAATTAAGGAACACACTGAGAGACAGAGAGAGAGAGAGAGAGAGAGAGAGAGAGAGTGTGTGAGAGAGTGGAAAGGAAAAAAATAAAGAGGTAAACAGACTCCCCCCTTCCCACTAGAAGTGAGATCATCATCAACATCATCATCATCATCATCATCATAGTTGCCGGCGTAAACCATTACAGCAGATGTTACCAAGACCACAGACTGTTTTCATACAGATATTAAAGCTCTGCTGCAGAAACTGCAAACACAGAGCGCCTTTTAGTCTCTTTACTGTTTGTGCTGATTCAGACCGAGTATTCTCCATTTAATCACCGTGTACTGATCTCAGGTCAGATCCTCAACTGTGTGCTACTCCGGTCAGGATTATTACAGAAAAAAAAAAAAAAAAAAAAACATCGTATGATCCTCTCAATTTGACAAAATTAAAAGTATAAAAAATACATTTGGCTAATAATAAATAGGTCAGAATAACATCCATCTATTATCTAGTGTTTCTCCTGGTCAGGGTCGTGGGGGCGCTGTAGTCTATCCCAGATAACTTAGTGTGTGAGTTAGGGCGGGGTACATCCTGT
>JAOUQX010078824.1:0-12647 GCA_028566295.1 Liobagrus marginatus
TGGAGTATATTCCAGTAAACTGCGCTCAGAAATGAAGCAGTAATCCAAAATGCGAAGCATAATTCCACATCACGCACAACTAAAAAGACACTGGCTCATAAAAAATAAAATAAACTACTAAAAACTACTAAAAATTTAAATAACCGGGGAGAGGAGCGGCAGCCAAACGCGCCAGCATACCCTTTCAACCGGAAGTTGATTTAGCTGATTTACTATAATGTATAGTACTGTACACTAGGATGTTGTACCCATACCTTAACGTGCCAGAAGACCTATATAGGATTTGGTACCATGTCTAATCCACAATGATGGCTATACATCTGAAATCAAAACCAATCATTCTGTTTGGTAGCATGTCACCATTAACTCCTGCATGAACTCACAATAATGCAAAGTCGTAGAACACAAACGTCACATGTTACTCTCCGTCTATTTCTCTCTCCCAGTCCTGTTACTGTGCTGTTATTTTCTTTCTTTTTAGCATTGCATACTTTACATGAGTAGGAGCATATCAATAGTTACAGCTGTTTCTGTAGTTAGTGTGTTTCTGTTTGAAATTGCTTGCTCGGAGAGTTCTTAACACAGTTTGCACTTGTCTTCACATGAAGGTCACACTTCAAATCCTTTGGGTCATATGACATGGGTATAAAACCAGACAGAGCAAATTGCTTCCACAAAGGACTTGATTGATGGGTTTGCTTTCCCCCAGTTGCCCAGTTTGCTCAACGATTTTATTTATTTATTTATTTATTTATTTATTATACTTTACTTACTTTATACTTCAATTAATTAATTATTACACTTTAATCCCGGGGGGAAATTGGATAGAATTTGGATATCCCGGTGTCAGTGCCCAGGCCCTTTTACTGAGCATGCATACTCGATCAGCGGTGATATCTGACTATTAGCTACCTACTATTACCCTAACCCTAATACTGTTTATAGGTGTGTGTCAATACTTTGTTGTGAATGTCCTGGATAATAACTGATGTAGACTATAGCGGGTTATATAATGATAACTATAATAATACTCAGATATTATTAAGGGCAGTCATTGGCTTCACAGGAGGCTTGTGTCAGTGCCCAGGCCCTTTCACTAAGCATACAAACTCGATCAGTGGTATCTGACTATTAGCTACCTACTATTTACTCTTCACAACAAAAATTCAAAATACTCAAAATAAAGTGGAAGAAATGAATCTGCAGACTCCAATTGAGAAAGAGCAAGTTCAACTTTATTGCAGCTTTTTGCCGAAATATATTTCCTCCTACTAGTTTAAATCTCTTCCCTCAGTTTCTATTAAACTCTAATTTCATAGACCGCCGTCCTTTTGTTTAGTTCTTCCTTTACACTTTGGAGTGTTGCTAATCATTCTTAAGCCTTTTTTTTGTGGAGTTATTTCTTTACGCTGCTCTTCACCTGGCAACGTGTAAGTAATTTACTCTTCTCATTTATCTCTTTATATTATTATTATTGTTATTATTATTATTATTATTATTATTATTACTCGCCCAAGGATTATACCTTTTGCTTCTTAGCTATTTCTAACGTTATTACATTTGATCAAAGCTAAAGCTTACTGATTATATATTTATTGAAACTTGCAGACTACAATTATATATATAAGTATTTTTAAAAAAATATATTTTCCCTATATTTTGTCCTTCTAAACACGATTAGTGTGTAATCTTGCACTTCTAAGTATAACTAAGCACTCCATTTTGTGTGTAAGCATGACAGTTTTTTCGTGTGTATATGTGTGTGAAATGCCGTGTGTGTGTATATGTGTGTGTGTGTGTATATGTTCTCTTATTTACTTAGTCATTACATTTGCCATCCACTTCGTATAATTTTTCTCCTTTACATCATTCACCTTGCATGTCAACATCATCTTCAGCCGGTTTCACTCCCTTCCCTTCTTCCCTATTCATGTTCAAAATTCATGTAATTATATTCAAATCGATTAAGACTGCGCAGGAAAGAAAACAAAATGTTGTTTCCTGTCGCCTAAGCATGTATTATTCTAACTTCTTAACCTTACTCCTGATTATTCACTCATGGTCATTTTCCAACACCAGCTTAGTAGGAAGATAAGGGTCAGAGCTCAGGGTCAGCCGGAGTGTGCAGCGTCCCTGGACCAAGTGGCAACCCTTTCACTCGACCTGTCCAAAAAAACAAAGAGAGAAATATTTCTTAAAATTTCTGTTTGCGAAGATGCAAATGTATAACGTAACATTTCAAGTATACTGTATATTTTGTAAATTATGACTTAATTAACTTAATTATGCAAGAGTTGCATTTAAAAGCACATGCTTTCACATAATTATACAATTATAGATTAAAGGCACGGTAGGTGATTTTGTTCAAAAACATTTGTTTTCTGCAGGTTGAAAGTCTATTCACATCTCAAAAGCACGTTAAGTTATGTTAAGTTCTAAATGTATTTATATCGTCCGTGGAAGGCGTAGGACCCAACAACCTTCGCCCATCCAAAACATTTCGATAGGCCGTCATAGCAGTAATATAACCAGTTTCCAAATGCATATGAATACATTTTTAACTTAAAGACCTAAAGAATTAAAAATGTATTTCCAATTTAAGAACTTATTCCTGATATTTTATTCAACTTACGTTATATTGGTTTACTAGGAGAATGTCGCTGGCCTCACTCACGCCCACATTACTAACAGCTCTGTAACAGACCCAGAATAATTTAGTTAATGTAATGAACCTAAATTTGCTCTGTGCAGTTTCAGAGTCTCTGACTTCCCATTTCCCATCATCAGCTACGGAATCTGTCGGCTTGGTTGTCCTGTACTCAATTCTGAAGTGTACCGTCTCTCCAGTTGGGGATTTCTCAAGCTGTAGAATAACAAATGGCATAAGTGGTCCCATGGGGATCAAAAACAATGGCTCTGGAAAATCTATAGTCGGATTGGGGTCCACCCCAGGTTTGGGAGGTTTTGATACAGGCTGGAAATTTGGATCTGTAAGGATTCCCTTCTGATAAAGTCGGATGGAGATTCCTGGATTGCTGGGGTCAGATATGGAGCCAATGATGAATTTGAGACTGTTATCATTTTTATTGGCCTTGGAAAAATATGTAAAGAGAGGAAGAGTTTGCCTCATTCGCTCTGAAGTTTCAGGATGGCAGAACCATTCCTGCTCTGCTGGGAAAGAGAAATCTTTTGTACTTTTTGGCTCCAATGATTGGAAACCTGCAGAGTTCTCGAAGTCTTGTAGTGCCGCCAGGTAGGAGTCTTCATAATTCAGAGATGTAAATGACAAACATACCACTGTATGAACCTCAGGATCAAAAAGGATAGAATTAAGGGACCCTGATGATTTCACAATTGTGAGGTCCTTTAACCCACTGGTGTAGGAGCTCAGTATGTTTAATTCAGTTGTAACGCCATCGAACCATTTGTTCACGTTGCTACGGTTCAATTGTGATGTGGAATGGATGTTCATGATGTTGTCCAGTACATTTTCCTCTTGTGTTCCACTTCGTATAGCTGGAAGAGCGTTGAAGAGCGCCTTCTGGAACGAACTGGTATAATTCTTTTATAATTGTATATATAATTTTATAATTGTATTGTCTGAAACTTTTGCAACCTGTCTTTGATCACAGGGAAATATTCTGTTATTCCAGTTTTGATCAAATCATTGCATCTTCTCTCCACCTCATGTAGCTCGTCCAGCAGACTTTCAGTTTTAGACACCAGGCTCAAACTGATTTCTCTCTCTAACATTGCAGCATTGTCACTCAAAAACTTAAGAGGATACAGCCAGACGGTCAGAGGCACGCCTTTATCTTTTTGTTGCTTCATCAGTGTGGGCAGTTTACGGTACAGTTCTACCGCTTCTTGGTATGTGGTGGGATTTTCGTCAAGTTCAATATCACCATGAAACGTGACGCTGATATTGTCAGCCATTTCTTTTTCATCTTCAGTCAGATTTAGTGACGCTTCCCCTTCAATGGAGATGGTAGGGATCTTCTTGACCACTGCGTAAAGGTTTCCTTCAACTTCCTGCTGACTCTCATTTTTTACATTTGTATAATCAAATACCATAAAAGTATGAGCTCCATACAGGACAGCTGTAACTACATGAGTTGCTGTTTTCTGATCAAATACTTGTGGGTAGGTGATATGGCCAAGCTCATTCATAGTGAGTTGTTCAAATTTTGTTGTCTGGCAGTACTGCATCGTAACTCTGGACTGATGTGTTGATGATTTTTTATCTAGCAGGAACTTGGCTGATCCTCCAACCTCGATCAAACCACTACAGAAACTGGCTTCAAGGGAAGCGCTTATATCTAGGAGATTGGCTTTGTCACTGAGACTGTCAGAGGCAGCAAATTTTAGATGTGTTTTAGGTTTCTCATGCACATCGAGGTTGTCGCGCAGTTCATTCTTATCCCATAAAGTAACACCTGGAAAGCAAAGAGATTTATTAATCAGAAAAATTTAAACTAAATTTAAATATGGTTATAAACGGATTAAATAAAAATTAAACATGTTTTTACTGCATACAGAATAACCATCATCTTTAAACTGCAAATATGTAATTAAATGAGGTTCATGTAAACTGCACCTGGAATAACGGAGTCGCTACGACAATCATACAACGTGCCAGGATAAAGAGGTCTTCCTAAGGCAGCTGTTTCTACGAGTCTAGACTCCATGACTGCTGCAAGAGAGAGAAAAACAACCAAAATAGAAAATGAGAAAAGAGAATATTTGATAGTACATGCACAATGGTCTTTGAAGGCGACCAAAAATCCGCACCACAGATGTCCTGCAGGGAAGCTCCTGCCAGGAGGGCTCTGGACGATGCCATACTCCATGTTGAATTGGCTTCACTTGGGGAGATGAAAGTGTACCGCGCACCTCGTACGTAAGAGAAATAACCTCAACGATCCACCTGCTCAAAGTATGCCTGGTAGCATTGCAGCCCGGCTTGGTGGGCCAATGGCATACCAGCAAGATGGGATTTTAGGGACATGGGCTCTTGGAGAGAGCAGCTTCCTTTGGACCAGAGGAGGATCTGGTGCGCCAGTCTGCATAGACTAAATATTTTACTTTAAAAACACATGCGTGAATGAAATGTGGGGATTTTGCTGCTTAAATACATAATATTTAATTGCCTTTTTTTTTTTTAAACCAATCAAGTTGTACTTTAGTGCATTTAATGTCTTTAAAATGCACTGCTAAATGTACTAACAAGTATTTAATGTGCATGTGAATGTGAACTAAAATATATTTTGTCAAAAATTATAATATTTATATCACTATACAGATTACAAATTCTGCTGGGGTTATGGAAACTTGTATGTAGAACTGGATATGAGATTATATTAAACACAATGAGATCCTAACATTAGTTATACTCATGACTCATTGATGCCCTATTCTGGTTAGAGTTGATCACTGCTGCACATTGGATTGATCAGTGAACGTTGATCGATTTGCAATAAACATTTTAGTGCTGAATCCGTAAACAACTTAAATCTTTACTAATTTACGGACTGCTGAAAAACACATGATCAGAATTACACTGAATATAAACTTCTTTAGACTGGACATCATCTATAACACACTCACTGCAGTTACCCGGATGAGGATGGGATCAAGCTTTCCTAGCATCATCTTACTTCCCATCATCACCTCAGACTTGCTCATTGGGATCCAGATTACTTTATCTTTCCCAATTCCCAATCTTTATTAGATTTATTCTTTAATCTCTATTTTCCATGAAGCTGCTTTGGGACAATGTCTATTGTTAAAAGTGCTATAGAAATGAAATGGAATTGAATTGAATTGATTACTAATCACTAAATTCAGCAACCTAGACATAGATCAAACTATCCCAGAGAGATATTGCTATGAAGCAGGAATGCACCCTTAACTACATCAAAATTATGAATATTGTAACAATAAACAATAACATTTACGTTTAGAAATATGTAGATTGAATGCATGTAAGGAAGTCAGTCGGTATAGTTAATACAAGAAGTATATTCGGTTATTCAACATAAAAAAGAATAATAATGATCAAAATAAAAAAGTACAATAATTATTAGAATACATTTTATTTATATTATATTGTTTTATTTATCATATATTTATATTATTTATATACCACTCTGATAACCTTATAAGAATATCTTAAAGTATTAAAAATTTCAAAAAAGTCGCACATTCACATTTGCTATACCCTTTGTGCTATGGACAAAGAGTTTTATTAAATTAACATTAATTCAAAACTTACTTTGATGTCGATCGTGTAATCTCAAGAGCGTTCTTTACTGCTGGTTAGAGCATCTGCACTTTTACAACTGTTAATCTGGCCATTTAAATAAACCAAAACAGGGGCGTGGCTTCTAGACAGAAACATAGATTGCATTGACATCCTATCAGTGGATAAATGTTCTCACAGGAATGTGTGTGTGTGTGTGTGTGTGTGTGTGTGTGTGTGTGTGTGTGTGTGTGCGTGTGTGTGTGTGCGCGTGTGCGCGTGTGTGTGTGTGTGTTTGTGTGTGTGTGTGTGTGTGTGTGTGTGTGTGCGTGGGTGTGTGTGTATATCACATTACATAGGTACATAGGACATCAGTCCATTTTTGGACATCAATAATGTTTTCCATGCTTATGTGTATTTTATTTGTAATTAATGTCAAATTTATCACAGTTTAAAATGACCTGCATAGATGTCTGCATAGAGGGCACCATCTCAGACCCGTTTTGTGATTTATTCACGACACCACCGACACGTTGTCGGACCTGACCAACCGTAGCAGCCCTCGAAGTCCGGTAGGAAGGGCCAAAGGGCACAAAATACCACTAACATCCCCAGCCAGTTGACGTGCCACGAGAGATGCCAACCCTCCCATTCACCACAAAACATCTACATAACCTAGCTGCTATCTACTTTTCTGAACTTCTTCATCTATCCACTCCGTCCAGAAGCCTAAGATCCTGTGAACGGGCTCTGCTGGTCGTCCCTTACTTTAAACCTAAGCGTAGAGGGGAGCGAGAATTTGTGGTGGCAGGGTCACGACTGTGGAACACTCAGCATTTAGAGATTAAATCTGCACCGTTTCTGTCTCCTTTTAAATCTCTTTTAAAAACCGATTTGTTGTCCCATTATTAAAAAAAAAATGTATGCCCAACTGAAGCTTGCTAAAGAACATGTGGACAAGTTAAAGGACTTTTGACTATTGATAAATGTTTTGTGGACAAATGAGGACAAAAGAGAATCTTTTAATTTGTATAAGAAGCGTTATGATAGGAGATGGGAGAACATGGAATATTAGCATAAGAATCTTATTAGGTCGGTAGTATCATTGTTTGTGCTTCTTATGCTGAATCTAAGTCACGGCAGTTTACCATCATTGGGGGAAAAATGCATTCCGAATTATACCAACAAACTCTAAAGAAAAACATCAGGACAGCCATGTGTGAATTCTTCTTTACTCTTTTTGCTTTTTACACACACACATTTGCACAGGACTCGCTCTTGGACTTTCTTGTGCACACCCAGATGCACAAATTGCACAGAATGTATATGTACACTGTATATATTATATTACTGCACGTATACATATTGCATATAGACGTACATTTGTAATTACTGTACATACTGTAAATAGTATTTTTATGCAACCAACCCCCCTGTACACTTTCTCTCTTCCTCTCCCTCACCCCTATTTAAAGCAAACTTTCGGTCAGTCGTCAAAGCATTTCACTGTATATTGTACTATGTGTGATGTACAAGTGACAAATAAACTTTAAACTTGAACTTGAATTTGAACTGAATCCCAGAAAAAAAAAAGTCATTCAGCAACATGTGCAACTGTTCTGATAAAATAATTATGAACAAAGTCAATGTTTCGAAATGTCCTTATCTTAATTCAGTACATTTCGTAAAAGATCTTATGCAATTCTTATCAACATTTAACGGAAACATTTACTTCTCACTGACCCCACTCATGAACCGGTAACAATGGATCATGTTTCTTAATAAATAAATTAAAGTAAAAATATTTTTATCTTCTCATTGTTAAAAAACGAGAAAGTGAACTATATGATCAAAAGAAGTAAAAATATATTACAAATTCAGGCAGATGTCCTCATCCAGAGCGATTTCATCTCACTTAACCACTCAACTACCACTTTTCTGGATTCTGGTCCAATTAACCTCCATTCCAAGAGTTTCGGCCCTTGTCTGGACATTATGTCTGCTCCCAAATTGTCTTCTCCAGTTGAGGGTTAGATGCTTTGCTCGAGGTCCTAGGATCCACCGATCACCAGTCCAACAGCTTAACCACTGAGCTACCACTTGCCCTGTCTTGCACACAGCCCTGAACAGGGCCCACAGAGCCCTTTGTGCTGAACTGGAACACCGAATGCACCCCAGAACCTCTTCGTCCAACATTAGTATCTGACCTCACTAACACTATCGTGTCTGATTGAATGCAAATCCCCACAGACACTCCACAACCCAGTGAAAGACTTTGTGGAGGTGTTGAGTTTATTACTGACGTCCGAATGAAACTAAACCTGGAATAGTACAGTATGGTAATAAAGTGTGTGTTATTTATTATTCCGTTTAATATATAGTACAGTACATTACGATGCTGTACCCATAGCTTAACGTGTCATAAGACATAAGTTTTGGTATCATGTCTAATCCATAATGATGGTTATATGTGTTTTGGCCCTTTTGGCCTTCCATACTTTTGACGAGTCTGTGTGCATATGTGAATACTCTGGCTTGCCATATACGCGAAATTAAACAAATTAAAACAAATTAAATTAAGGAAAAATGTGTGCTATCAAACATAGCTAGGAAGACCAGATGACTTATGTGGGTGTTTGACATTATGTGTGTGTCAAGTCGCTGTGAGCTAGGATAAAAAACAGAGAGAGGATATTAAGGGCAATAACCCAGGAGTAAACCCAGGATGTAATAATAATCTTAACCGATATTTAAGATGATTAATAAGTGTATTAACATAAGAAGGTATCACAGGGAACGGACGGTGTCTGTCACGCGGTCAAGTGGGAAAAAGAGGATGAATATAGCTATAAGGCAGAGGTCAAGCCATAGCAGCTGTAAGGTGATACAACACACACACTTACACAAAGACAAACGGTCATACACACACACAAGAAATCCTAACCACCGATAAAACGTAAAGATCAGAAACGTACTGACCAATGGTAAAAAGTAAAGTATAGTAAGGAAAAATGTAGGTATAATTAAATGAAATTATAGTGCAGTACTAGATGGATGATGATGATGATAATGATGAATGGGCATTTTATTCAAGAATTTACTGTTAAGCACAAAAGCAGAAGCAGATAAACTAGTAGAGTTCAAGCGTTCAATAGCTCAAGAAGATTTTATTGTCGTTACATCATATACAGCTGTTGCAATACACAATGGAACGAAACAACGTTTCTCCAGGACCATGATGCTACATATAACACAGTCACACAAAACAGAACAACACACAGTCACATAACACACAACAGGACAACAAAGTGCTACGTACAACACAGAGTGTAACAAGTACAGTACCTACACTATGCTACGGGACAGATACATACAACATACAACCTACAACACAGCACCGACGGTTGTGCAACATGTCGTAAATTACTCTTCTCATTTAGTCTTTATATTATTATTATTATTATTACTCGCCCAAGGATTATACTTTTTGCTTCTTATCTATTTCTAACGTTATTACATTTGAGCAAAGCTAAAGCTTATGATTATATATTTATTGAAACTTGCAGACTACTTTTATATATGTATTTATTTTTTTAATTTATACTTAATATTATCAAGACCCATGTCTTTATTATTATTCTAACTCCTTAACCACACTGATAATCATTTTCGATCACCGACATATTAGGAATATGGGGTAAGAGCATAAGGCCAGCTGGAACGTGCTCTGACCCTGGACTACATGGCACCCCTTTCTGTAAAAGGAAAAAAAGAAAAGAAAGCATTTTTTAACATTACAGTTTGTTAAGATACAAATGTATAGCATAGCATTTAAAGTATACTGTATATTTTTAATTATGAATTAATTATGCAAGAGTTGCATTTAAAGGCAAAGACCTTAGTACAGTTATACAGTTTAAAAACACGGTAGATGATTTTGTTCAAAAACAAATAATGTTTTTGAGCCTAATCTCTCTGAAATCTCCTACCTTGCTTTTAACTACATTATTAAAAAGGTAAACATGACCAACTTGAATTATTCCAAACTCTGTACCAACAATGAGAGAAATGTATAGCAACTAAAGTGCAATGTAATTCTGGAATTAAAAATAAAGTTCCGATTTAAGAACTTATTCTTGCTATTACTTACACTTATTCTTTTATAATTCTTCATTTAAAAATAGAAAATAATAGAATCTTTTTATAATTTGTCAATTGTTCAAATCACATTTTACATGTAGTTATTTAACCGTTAAGAAGAACCTATATGTATATAATTATGCATGAAGAGGAATGATGCATAATTATATACCATTTTAACTGACCCATTTGTTCACTGTGACATTAAACTTACGGGGTGTAGCATCCTCCGCGTCTGCTACACGCAGAGGGGCGTGGCCGGGACGTCCACCCGAGGGACATTACGACCCAGCGCGTATTTATGCTGTTTGAGTTACCTTGTTCAAGTCATGTGTCTTTTGTTTCCTTTCTGATTGGTTAGCGCACACGCGCCGGTTGTAACAACTCAACACTAAGTTGGTGCCGTGTGCTGCGCGCGCTCCGGTTGCGAAGCATAAAAACCCGGGAGGCAAGGCGATTGAAAGCGAAAGTCTCTTTTATTGCCACTATAACAACATCGCAGTGGACTTGCTGAACCGGAGCTTGTGCTATGCGGTTAGGGAACCTAACTTAACACAATACAATATAATAACCAGCGATGAGTCTCACTCATCGTCTCTCTTTTATACTTAACATAATTAACATAAGATCACCGTCAGGTGTGTATCCTTAACATAATAGAACTAGTGCGTGTGCGCTAACCAATGAGAACATAACGTGACATGAACACAAAACACATGACATGAACATAATGTGACATGAACGCTCGCAGGGTCCTAGTGTCCTCGGGTGGCCGTCCCGGCCACGCCCCTCTGCATGTAGCAGCCGTGGCGGATGTTACACCGGTTCTATTGTGTTAATGGCGCACACCTGACTGTGATCTTTTGTTAATTATGTTATGTTTAAAAGGGAAGCGATGAGAGGCACTCATCGCTGGTTATTGTATTGTATTTGTGTTGGTTTAAACTAAACCGCGTAGCACAAGCTCCGGTTCAGCATGTCCACTGATGTTTTGTTAAAGTGGCAATAAAAGAGACTTTCGCTTACAATCGCCTTGCATACCGGGTCTTTATGCTTCGCAACCGGAGCGCGCTCAGCACACGACAACATCTTAGTGTTGAGACGCTACAGAATAACCAGCCCACAAAACTACAGACCCGAGCGAGAGATTTAATCATAGGCATGGGGCGCAAATCAGAGCGTAAAGCAGCCAGCAGACGGCTGCGAGAGACGCCGCAGCAACGCGTGACACTGCCAGACGAGGCAGCTCGAATGGCAAACTACCTGCGATTAGTGTGGGGGTTGTACGAGCCGCATAGCGAGCATTGGAGAAATCTCCCTCCCGAAGCCATCCCTCTTCCCCAGGACGCAGCGCGGCAGCCGCTTCGGGTCAACTGGCACGACATGCACTGCCCCCCGAGTTCCGACGAGGAAGATGAAGACGACTGGCAATACACGGACTATGCGCTCAGGTATTCCTCGGACGACGCTGAGTTAGAACCTGAGGAAAATCTCCATTTATGAGTGTGTTTTTCCCATCCAGAGTGCGGGCATGTTTCTGGTCCAGAGCGCGAGTGTGTTACAGACCCAGAGTGCGGGCGTGTGCCCCAGAACCAGAGCAGGCCTGTGACTCAGAGGACGAGTGGGTGAGCGATGGCGACTGGGTGTCTGAGTCCGAATGGGTCTCAGATACCGAGGACACAAGTAAGGCAGACCCAGGGGGTGTGTGTGTCCCAGCACCAGAACCTGCAGGAGGAGAGTGCGTGCCCACTGTGTGCCTGGGTGAATGCAGAGCAGACTGACGGGCTCATTGACCCAGACGGGACCGACAACCAGCTGACCGTGCATGACGTGCACGGCGGTGCGATACTGGACTGGTGGCCGATGGGGGACTGGACAGCTGAGGAGGACTGGGGGTTCAACCAGGCCCCAGACTTCGATGCTGATGTGCAGTGCACCTGGAGCCTCGACTGGGGGACAGGGACCGAGGGTGAGTGCCCACCGTGTGAATGTGTGAGCGTGACTGAGTCCCCGCCCAGTGTGACTGAGTCCCCGCCCAGTGTGACTGAGTCCCCGCCCAGTGTGACTGAGTCCCCGGCCAGTGTGACTGAGTCTCCTCCCAGTGTGACTGAGTCCCCGCCCAGTGTGACTGAGTCCCCGCCCAGTGTGACTGAGTCCCCGCCCAGTGGGGGCAACCATGAGTCAGGAGAGGTGTCTAGGCCAGGCAGTGAGGGTGTGTCTGAGCGAGTCCGGGGGCGCGATATATTGCTCTCCCCACAGGTACCCC
>JAOUQX010078831.1:0-12647 GCA_028566295.1 Liobagrus marginatus
CGTCAAAGCATTTCACTGTATGTTGTACCACGTATAATGTACATGTGACCAATAAACTTTGAAACTTTGAAACTTTGTGTGTTATATGTTACAGTTAGTGGATCAGATATGTTACTGTTAGCGTTGGAATATGTTACTGTTTGTGGGTGGAAATATTTCTGTTAGTGTATCGGATATGCTACAGTTAGTGGGTGGTATTTATTACTTTTAGTGGATGGGATATGTTACTATTATCGAATGGGATATGTTACTGATAGTGGATCAGATATTTTACTGTTAGTGGGTGGGATATATGATGGTCATTGGATAAGTTACTGATAAATGCTGGGATATACTATTAGTGGATAGGATGTTACTGTTAAATGGTGGGATATTTTATTGTTAGTGTAGCTGATGTTAATGTTAGTGGGTGGGAAATATTACTGTTAGTGGATGGGATATGTTACTGTTAAATTGTGGGAAATATTACTCTTAGTGGATCAGATAGCTTACTGTTAATGAGGGGGAATATATTACTGTTAGTGGGTGGGATATGTGTCACACAATAGGAGTGTGGCCTGGATGCCCGGCTGAGGGCACTACAGAATGTGCCTGTCTCACTGTGTCACACGCACTCATTCACACAGAGCACACTCAATTACACACACCTGGGTGCACGCAACCAAACACACCTTCATGCAGTTAGGAAAGATGTATAAAGGAGCCGCACTGACTGAGAGTCAGCGTGGGTTATTGGTTGGTTTAAGCATAGCCACTGTGTTTGTATGCTCACTTAATAAAGATGTCTTCACGAAACCCTGCACTTGCGCCTCGAGCTTGTACTTTGCCACGAATGGCAAGCCGGACAAAGCCCTTTGGTTCGTCCGCATCACAGAATAACCCACCAAGTGAAGCGTAGCAGAAGAGAGAGGGAAAAGGCTGAGAACTCACACTCCTACCTGGCAGCCGCCATCTTACAATCCGACGTGGGGAGAGATCTTCGCACTGGAGGAAGCCTCGATGAGAGGGGAGTGCAATACTGATTCGACGAGGAGGAGGAGCTGCTGCAGGACTGCACCCGCGAGGTATGGCATGAGCTCATGTATGAGGCAATCCTGTTGCCGGATCGCTCGGTCAAGCCAAGCAGGAACCAGCGCGCAAGCAAACAAGCGCGCGCTTCACAACGACGAGCTGAGCAGCGCACTTCACTGGATTAAGACGCACCTGAGCCAGACAGCGAGTTCTCGCTCGGCAGCTTCCGCCTGGTGGAGGATTATGTGTTGAGCTCGCGCACTCCTACATCCTGCAGGGAGTGGACTGGGAAAGCCTGTTCGAGCCCAGATGGACGGATGAGTCCACCAGTGAAGAAGGCATTCCCGCTCCCACTCCCGCGACCAAGCCTCGCCGCCGCCGCAAGCGGGGGACTCGCACGTGGTACACTGAAGCATGCGAGCCACACCCCCTTCAGCACGCTGAACCGGCCTTTCCAGCAGAGTGTGTGCACGACGACAGGCTGCTGCTGAGTCGACGCTGTTGCAAGTTTACAAGGTTTACAAGATGGCGCCGTTTTAGCTGGCTGCTGTTGCGACTCTCTGTACTCAGTTTGCTACCTTTATTAGTTTTATCCTAGTTTCCCCTGTTCTTTTTCTATTTTTCTTTTCAACATGGAACACATTAAATATAGTAGAGAAACTCTTATGTCTATTAGGAGTAAATCTACTCACCAAATGCCATTTTTAATCCCGGACCCGAACTGGGCGAAGGAAATCCTAAGGAACAAAAGAGGCTGCCGGCGTCCTCGTGGAAAACGAGGTGGAGTCAGGAACAGGCTGAGAGAACGAGCACTACGCACTCTGCTGCCTAGCATTCTGCTAGCAAATGTACAGTCTTCGGAGAACAAACTTGATGACCTAAGGGCTAGGATCAGGTTTCAGCGAGACGTTCGGGACTGCAACATCCTGTGTTTCACCGAAACATGGCTGAACCCAGCGGTACCGGACCATGCAATCCAGCCGGCCAAGTCCTTCTCGGTGCACCGCATGGACAGAACAGAGGAGTCGGGGAAAACAAAAGGAGGAGGAGTGTGCTTGTTGGTAAATAGTAGCTGGTGCAACAACGCTAACATTTTACCTCTCTCACGGTCATGCTCAAAGAACCTGGAGCTTCTGACACTAAAATGTTGTCCCTTTTATCTTCCTCGGGAATTTAGTTCAGTCATAATCAGCACCATCTACATACCACCACAGGCGGACATGGACAGCGTCTTATGTTACCTACACGAGGCGCTAACTTCATATCAAACTCTCCACACGGACGCAGTGCTTATTGTGGTGGGGGACTTTAACAGTGCCAACCTCAAACGCACAGTACCGAACTTTTATCAACACATCACGTGTGCCACCAGAGGAGAAAGAACACTGGATCATTGCTTTACACAGCTGAAAGGCAGTTATGTAGCATGATCACGCCCAGCGTTCGGAAAATCTGATCATGCAGCTATCTTCCTGATGCCGAACTACAGAGCAAAACTTAAGCAGCAACCCCCAGTCACGAGGGAGATCGCGCGCTGGACGGACCAATCAGCGGCAGCGCTTCAAGACGCTCTGGATGATGCTGACTGGGACATGTTTTGGCAAAGCATTTCACTGTATTTTGTACCACGTATAATGTACATGTGACAAATAAATTTGAACTTGAACTTGAAGTTTCCAGCCAACTGTATGAGGAAACTCTGGAAGCACATGAGCCACGCCCCCTTAACACGCTGAACCGGCTGCTCCAGCAGGACACGTGCATGGCAAAAGACAGCCTGATGGTGAGCTAACGCCACTGCAGGTCACGGAGCGTTTGGCGTGCCTAAACCAGGGAAAGAGGGACGTGGAGGACTACATTGCTGAGTTCCTGGAATTGGCATCATTCACCGACTTATCCGAGGAGGACCTTGGGGTGCTTTTCTGGTTTGGCCTGAGTGAGCCATACCGGACCAGACTTGCGCCAGACAGGTACGGGCATACACACCACACCCTAAACTGTCTGTTGAGGTTTTTCAGAGAACAGCCGGTGACCACCAGTCACCATCCAGGGCACAGTGTCAGCCAGGAACCTTCGCCACTCGTTCCGGAACCAAGTGACCTGCCAAAGTGAACTCCATCTACACTGGCAGATCCTCCCACTCTCTCTCCACTCACAGAAGACAGACTGGAGCCCCAGCCAGAGGCCCCGGTTGTCAGCATCGGCAGTACCTTCCCTCCTATGACGCGATTGGCCCCGCACTCCATCCTGTGCTCGATATAGGCCCCACAGTTGTACTGTCATCCAGTCCCAGCCCCGAAGTCACTCACGAGCCCATTGGCCCACCCGATCCCGCCCCTAGGTCTAGTAGCAGCCCCGACCTTAGCTTTGACACTGGAGTAAGCCTGGTAGCTCCCCCAGCACAGACGTGCCACGGCCCCGAAATCCTCCCCGAGCCATTGATTGGCCTTGCACTCCCTCCTGAGCCTGATATCGGCCCAATAATGGCACTGGCTCCCAGTCCCGGAACAGAATCCAGATATGGCCCCTGAGTCACACTTCGGCCCCGTAGACACCGAGGTCCCTAGTATTGGTCCAGAACTGTCCCCTGAGTCTTATTTCAGCCCCATCATTAGACTGGCTCCCAGTCTAGGTCCCAAACCCACTCTAACGCTCAGTTTTGACCTTACAATACCCCACATCCCTAGCTTCAGCCCCGAACCTCCTGCAGAGTCAAGTCTTGGCCCCTAGCTAGCTCCTGGATACTGTATCGGCCCTATCCAAGCCCCTGAGTTAGGTTCTGGCTCCATAGGCGAGGATAGGTCCAACATCAGTACCAAGGGAGACTCTGACCTTAACTGGCCACCCAAGGCCATGGTCGTGCAGGTTGCGGCTGCCACTTGGCGTCGGATGTCGCTCCGTTCCAGGGCCCAACCGAGGGAGTCACTCCATCACCCAGCTCGCCTGAGGATGACGCTGGGTCTGCCTACGAGGTGGAGGACGTCGCTTGGTCGACCACCTCGACTACGGGCATCATTCGTGCCTCGCTCCCCCCTCTGGCCTCAGCGCCTTCCTCGCTCCCCCCTATCACCACGTATACACACCCAGCGACGGCCTCATTCTTGCCGGGTCCATCGCTTCCCCCTCTGGCCTTGCCGTTCCCACACCTCCCCCCTTTGGCCTCGCTGGCGCCTCTACGGTCCTCATGGCCCGGGCCCACTGCACCCACCCCACCTCTGACGGCCCACGGTCTCGACCAGCGAGCCTGGGCCCCTACTTGAGTCTCCCGGGCCTCGCCCATGGCCCACGAAGGTGAAAGATGGCAGCATTGGCGCACCTGGAATTTGCATCTGGGGGGTGCTCTGTCACACAATAGGAGTGTGGCCTGGACGCCCGCCTGAGGGCACTAAAGACTGTGCATGTATTGACTGCTCACATAGCACATTTGCACTGTGTCACATGCACTCATTCACACTCAATAACACACAGCAGGGTGCACGCAAGCACAGACACCTGCATGCACTCAGGAAAGATGTATAAAGTGACTGAGAGTCAGCGTGGGTTATTCCTTGGTTTAAGCATAGACACTGTGTTTGTACATTCACTTAATAAACATGTCTTCATGAAACCCTGCACTTGTGCCTCGAGCTTGTACTTTGCCACGAATGGCAAGCTGGACAAATCGCTTCAGTTTGCCGCATCACAATATGTTACTATTAGTGGATGGGATATGTTACTGTTAGCGGGTGGAATATGTTACTGTTTATGGGTGGGATATATTAGTGTTAGTGTATGGGATATTTTACTGTTAGTGGATGGGATATATTACGGTTAGTAGGTGAGATATATTACTGTTTGTGGGTCTGATGTTTTACTGTTAATTGGTAGCATATATTACTGTTAGTGGGTATGATATGTTGGTGTCAATGGATGGGATATATTACTTTTAGTGGATGGGATATGTTACTATTAGTGGGTGTGGTATATTACTGCTAGTGGATCGGATATGTTACAGTTTATGGGTGGGATTTATTAGTGTCATTGGCTAGGATATGTTACCATTATTGGATGGGATATGTTACTGGTAGTGTGTGTTATATGTTACTGTTAGTGGATCAAATATTTTACTGTTAGTTGGTGGGATATATGAGCGTCAAGGGATAGGATATGTTACTGTTAAAATGCTGGGATATATTACTCTTAGTAGGTGGGATATGTTACTGTTAGTGGATGGGATATGTTACTGTTTGTGGATCAGATATATTACTGTTATTGGATTGAATATGAAACTTTTAAATGGAGGGATATTTTACTGTTAGTGGATTGGATATGTTACTGTTCATGGATAGGA
Source organism: Liobagrus marginatus (assembly GCA_028566295.1). Classification (NCBI taxonomy): domain Eukaryota; kingdom Metazoa; phylum Chordata; class Actinopteri; order Siluriformes; family Amblycipitidae; genus Liobagrus; species Liobagrus marginatus. The sequence continues at coordinate 5,342 of JAOUQX010078831.1, forward strand.
TATGTTACTGTTAGTTGGTGGGATATATTCCTGTTAGTCGGTGGAATATATTACTGTTAAATGGTGGGATATATTACTTTTAGTGGATTGGATGTTACTGTTAGTGGATGGGAAATGTTACTGTTAGCGATTGGAATATACTACTGTTAATGGATGGGATATGTTACTGTTAGTGTGAGGGATATGTTACTTTTAATGGGTGGGAAATATTCCTGTTCATTGGTGGGATATTTTACTCTATTGGATGGGATGTTATTATTAGGGTGTGGGATATATTAATGTTAGTGATTGGGATATGTTACTGTTAGTGGGTGGGATATACTACTTTTAGTGGGTGGGAAATATAACTGTTAGTGGATGGGATATGTTACAGTTCGGTTCGTGGGTTGGATATATTTCTGTTAGTAGGTGGGAAATGTTACTATTATTGGATCGGATACGTTACTGTTAGTGGGTGGGATATATTACTGTTAGTGGCTCAGATATATTATTGTTAGTAGGTGGGAATTATGAATGTTAGTTAATGGGATATATTACTGTTAGTGGGGGGGATATATTGTTGTATATCATGTATGTGATTTAGTTGATGGGATATGTTACTGTTTTGGGTGGGATATGTTACTGTTTGTGGGTGGGAAATATTGCTGTTCATTCGTTGGATATTTTACTGTATTGGATGGTATTTTATTGTTAGTGTGTGGGATATATTACTGTTTGTGAATGGGATTTGTTAGTGTTAATGGGTAGGATATGTTACTATTAGAGGGTGGGATATATTCCTGTTGGTTGATGGGATATGTTACTGTTTTTGGGTGGAATATGTTAATTTTTGTTTGTGGGATATATTACTGTTTGTAACACACTCGTAGACACAGATGTAGTAGGATCCATTTGCAGGAGGTCTTTATTTACATGTGGTAAATCCAATGGAACATATTAGTCAGAAAACCCAAAGACATATTCAAAGGCTTGGGCTAACTCCAGCATGACTAGCAATACTATGACTATCAAAACAAAGACTGGGCTAGCTACAAACAAAAGGGCTAGAATAACAAAGGCTAGCAAAACGAACACTAAGTTTTGAGAGGCAAAGACAGAACTGAACATGTTTAAACGAAACATAGTCAGCATTAGACAGGACATGGGAACAACAAGGACTTACGCAGGGGTTGGCAAAACAATACATCGCAAGAAAGTGATGGTAGGCATGCAGCTTATATAGTCCATGAACCGGAAGTGATGCGGCGGAAACCGGAAGTGACGTGGCCGAAACCGGAAGTGACGGCTGAAACCGGAAGTGAGTTCAAAACTCCAGAGACGGCTCTCTCTGGGGGGGCGGAGCCTGTGCTGCTGTTACAGTACTCCCCCCTTCAGGAACACCTCCAGGCGTTCCTTTCCTGGGCCGACCTCGGGGCCTGGGTGTGGGACGTTTCAGGTTGGCATTATGAAAGTCTTGAGCGAAGATGGGTCTAGTACATTGTAGCTTGGTACTCATGATCCTTCCTCTGGAGCATATCCCTCCCAGTCCACTAAATACTGCAGTTGGCCTTGTTTTCTCCGAGCGTCCAGGATCTCCCGAACCAGATACGCAAGGGCTCAGTCGATCTCCAGCAGTGGGGGCGGTTCTGAATCGGCTGGCTCGGGGTACGCCACCGCGTGCGCCGGTTTCAGGAGTGAGGCATGGAAGAGGGAGAGATATGATAGTTAGCCGGTAGTTCCATACGGTATGTAACTGGATTAATTTGGCGTAGAATTTAAAAAGGACCGACGTACCTGGGGCTTAACTTTTTGGATGGCAGCCTCAGGCATACGTCCCGTGTTGACAGCCATACCATCTGGCCCGGCTGGGAGTTGGGGTGCTGCCTCCGCTGCCGGTCAGCCTGGATCTTTTGGCTACGGACAGCTCATTGGAGGCGGACGTGGGCCCCCTCCCACACCTGTTCACTCTTCCGTATCCAGTCGTCGACTGCCAGGATTCCGGACGACTCTCCTGACCATGGAAACAGTGGGGGCTGATACCCTAAAACACACTGAAAGGGGGTTAGACCTGTGGAGGAATGAGCTAATGAGTTCTGGGCATACTCGGCCCAGGGCAGGAACGTGCTCCATTGATCCTGATTGCGGGAGCAGTACGATCTCAGGTATCGCACGAGCTCCTGGTTGAGCCATTCCACCTGGCCATTGGCTTGAGGGTGATACCCAGACGTGAGGCTCACATTAATGTTTCATTGTTTGCAGAAAGCCCTCCATAGGCATGACGTGAATTGCGGTCCCCGATCAGTGACAATGTACTCCGGGAGACCATAGACCCGGAACACCTGATGAAATAGCGTTTGAGCTGTTTCCATGGTCCTGGGCAGACGCTTCAGGGGGGTGAGGCGGCAGGCTTTTGAGAATTGGTCCACAGCAACCATGATGGCGGTGTATCCATGCGAACTATGCAGATCGGTCACAAAATCCAGAGAGATGTGCGACCACGGTCGCTGGGGAATAGGTAGTGGTTCCAAGAGTCTGGCTGGCAGTTTCCGCAGGGTCCTGGCCTAAGCACAAACAGAGCAAGCGGCCACAAATGCCTTGATATCTGACACCAGTGTGGGCCACCAGAAGGCTTCCTGGTCTACTCTGATGGAGCCCTGAACCCGGGGAGGAGTGGACTCACTGCATGACCCTGGTGCGGAGTTGGTCGGGAACGGAGGTCCTGTTAGATGGGCACCCCGGCGGCACTGGTGTCCCTTGCTGGGTTTGATGGATCTCGTTCATGATCTCCCAGCGGATAGGAGCCACAACTACGGACGGTGGTAGGATGGGTTCAGGTAGCGATGGTGCCTCCGGGTGATCATGAATCCAGGAGAGTGCATCTGCTTTGCTGTTCTTGCTCCATGGACAATAAGTGACGGTAAACTGGAACCTGGAGAAAAATAAAGACCACCTGGCCTGGCGGGGTTGAATCGTTTTGCATTTTTCAGGTATTCTAAGTTTCTGTTGTCTGTGATTGCCTGAAAGGGGTGGTGTGTGCCCTCCAGCCAGTGTCTCCACTCCTCCAGTGCAGCCTTGATGGAGAGCAGTTCCTTGTCACCGATACCTTAGTTCCTCTCCGCCGCTGGGGACAATTTCCTGGAGAAAAAGGCACAGGGTACGATTTACCTGGGGACCCGTGTCTTTGGGACAGGGCGACACCGATACCACAGCTAGATGCATCAACTTCGACCACAAAGGGCCGTTGGGGGTCAGGCTGTTTCAGAATGGGGGCCGAAGGGAACCTGATCTTGCGTTCTTTGAACGCGGAGGCTGCCTCCCTAGTCCACTCCAGTCTCTTGGTGCCCCCTTTCAATAGTCCCGTGATGGGCGCCGCCACTGTCCTGAAGCCGCAAATGAACCTCCTGTAAAAGTTTGCGAACCCCCGGAACCTCTGTACCTCCTTCACTGTCCTGGGTGTGGGCCAGTCGAGTACAGCGTCCACCTTGCCCTTATCCATCTTCACTCCCGAGTGGCTAATTTGATCGCCCAGAAACGCGGTTTGAGATACATGGAACTCGCACTTCTCGGGCTTGATGAATACATGATTGTCGAGAAGGCGAGTTAGGACAGTCTTGACATGCTATACGTGATCCTCTCTGGTGGTCGAGTACACCAGGAAATCATCGATGTAGGCAATTACAAACCGCCACAAGATGTCCCTGAACAGTTCATTAATGAACGACTGGAAGACCGCCGGAGCATTAACCAGGCGTATGGCATGACCCGGTATTCATAGTGGCCCCTGGTGAGACCATAGACCATACCATAGACAATAGCGGTCTTCCACTCATCTCCTTCTCGGATTCGGATGAGATTATAAGCAGACCTGACATCTAATTTTGTAAAGACCTAGGCCTCTCTCAGTTGTTCTAGGGACGGGCAATCAAGGGCAAGGGATAGCGGTTCTTCACCGTGATAGCATTTAGCACCCGGTAGTTGATACAGGGGCGTAATCCCCCATCCTTCTTGCCCACGAAAAGAAGCTTGATGCCACCAGGGAGATGGATGGCTGGATAAAACCGTAGGATAATGCCTCCTCTATGTACTCCTGCATGGCTTTGCTCAGGGAGGCGAAACATTTGAGAGGAGCTCGATGGAACAGTCCCACGGGCGGTGTTGCGGCAATTCAGTGGCCCTGGCTTTGCTGAATACCTCGGCCCAGTCGGCGTACTCCGTGGGAACATTTTCTGGCAGGGGGGTGGTTTCCAACTGCGTGATGTGGGCCTGTGTTTTTACCGGTAACTGGAGGCAGTGCTTGTGGCAATGGGAGGACCAATGAGTCAGTTCTCTTTTCCGCCATGTAAACTGTGTGTTGTGTGTGGCCAGCGAGGGGAAGCCCAAAATAACAGTGTTACACGGTGACTCAATCACGTACAGCTGTATATCCTCTTCGTGGAGAAAACACACCCTGAGACATACTGGTTGCATCCGGTGGGTAATGCGACCATTGCCTGTGGGCCTATTGTCCACGGCAGTTACCCTGATGGGTGCGGCACACTTGACAATAGGGATGTTCAGCTGTGTCATGAGCCCTTGATGTATTAGGCTGGCCTCTGCTCTGGAGTCGACTAAGACAGAGAGGGAAATGTGTCTATCAGAGGTATACAAGGTGAGATATATATACAGTGATATGAGATATGTATACAGAGATATGTATACAGGGGAGAGTTAAACACTGTCTAATAGCTGGAATACCAAAAGCAGAACTGACCCGGTAGGCGGACGGGGTACCCGCCGTTGGCCTGGTAGGGCACTGAGCACAACGGTGGCCCCGCCCACCGCAGTAGGAGCAGCATCACTCTCTCTGGCATCTCCCCTGTTCGCCCGGGCTGAAGCAAGCTTGTCCTTGCTGCGTGTCCTCCTTCAGCACTAGAGGGCTTGGGTCAGGCTTTGATATGCCATTGAACTGGGTCGGCAGGACGAGTTTAAATGTCTCGACGGGCGCGGTGGGGCCGCCTGTCTCCGTGACGCAGCCAAAACTGCGACTTGAGTGCTCATAATCCTGATCTGGTCCGTTAGGCAAACAATGCCTGCCTTCAGGGGAAAACCTCCGCTGGATCCATCAAGGGCGATGTATTCTGTAACACACTCGTAGACACAGATGTAGTAGGATCCATTTGCAGGAGGTCTTTATTTACACGTGGTAAATCCAATGGAACATATTGGTCAGAAAACCCAAACACATATTCAAAGGCTTGGGCTAAATCCAGCACAACTAGCAATACTATGACTAGCAAAACAAAGACTGGGCTAGCTACAAACAAAAGGGCTAGCATAACAAGGGCTAGCAAAATGAACACTAAGGTTTGAGAGGCACAGACAGAACTGAACATGTTTAAACAAAACAGACAGCATTAGACAGGACATGGGAACAACAAGGACTTACGCAGGGGTTGGCCACACAATACATCGCAAGAAAGTGATGGGAGGCATGCAGCTTATATAGTCCGTGAACCTGAAGTGACGTGGCCGAAACCGGAAGTGACGCGGCTGAAACCGGAAGTGAGTTCAAAACTCCGGAGAAGGGTATCTCTCGGGACTCGGAGCCTGTGCCGCCGTTACACTGTTCATTGGTGGGATATTTTACTGTATTGGATGGGATGTTATTGTGTGTGTGGGATATATTACCATTAATGTATGGGATATGTTACCATTAGCGGGTGGGATATATTACTGTCGGTGGGTGTGATGTTTTACGGTTAGTAGGTGGAATATATGACGGTTAGTGTGTGGGATATGTTACTGGTAGTGTGTGGGATATGTTAGTGTTTGGGCGTGGTATATATTACTGTTTGTGTATGGGATATTTTAATGTTAGTGGGTGGGATATATTACTGTTAGGGCATGGGATATGTTACTATTAGTGGATGGGAATTGTTACTGTTAATTGGTGGGTCATATTACTGTTAGTAGGTGGGAAATGTTACTGTTAGTAGATGGGATATATTACTGTTAGTGGATGGGATATATGACTGTTAGTGGATAGGATATATTACTGTTAGTGGATTGAATATGAAACTGTTAAATGGTGGAATTTATTACTGTTAGTGGATTGGATATGTTACTGTTCATGGATAGGATATGTTACTGTTAGTTGGTGGGATATATTACTGTTACTAGGTGGGATATATGACTGTTAGTAGGTGGGATATATTACTGTTAGTGTTTGGGATATATTACTTTTAGTTAGGTTAGGGTTAGGGTTAGGGTTAGGGTTAGGGTTAGGGTTAGGGTGGGAAAAAATGCTGTTAGTGAATCGGATGTTACTGTCGAATGGTGGGATATATTACTTTTAGTGGATCGGATGTTACTGTTAGTGGATGGGATATATGACTGTTAGTGGGTGTGATATATTACTGTTATATTAGTTTCCTGATGACAGAGTTGTGGTGGGTCTGATCTCCAACAACGATGAGGCGGCCTACCTAAAGGAGATTAAAACCCTGGAGTCGTGGTGCCATGAAAACAATCTCCTCCTGAACGTCAGCAAGACAAAGGAGATGATCGTGGACTTTAGCTCAAAGCGGGAGATGAGGAACTACCAACCACTCATCATCAATGGGGCCCCAGTGGAGAGAGTGGATAGTTTCCGATATATTGGTGTCCACATCTCACAAGATCTGTCATGGATATGTCACACCGACCACATAGTGAAGAACGCCCGGCAGCGTCTGTTCCATCTCAGACGTCTAAAGGATTTTAAACTGCTCTCTCAGGTGCTCAGGACTTTGTACAACTGCACCGCTGAGAGCATCCTGACCGGCAGCGATGCTAGCAACCTGCTAATCGTGCTAGCATCATGCTAATCATGTTAGCATAATGCTAACAAAAATGCTAATGATGCTAAAAAGGCTAGAAATGATGTTAGCAACCTGTTAACCATGTTAGCAACCTGCTAATCATGTTAGCATCATACTAGCATCATGTTAATCATGTTAGCATCATGCTAATCATGTTAGCATCATGCTAACAAAAATGCTGATCATGCTAAAATTGCTAGAAATGATGCTAGCAACCTGCTAATCATACTAATCATGTTAGCATAATGCTAACAAAAATACTAATCATGCTAAAAAGGTTAGAAATGATGCTAGCAACCTGCTAATCAGGCTAGCATCATGTTAGCTAAAAAACAAAATTCTCAAGCCAAACTCAAAGTTTGTACACAAACTTTAGACTGTAGTTAGTTTGGCTTGAGAAAGCCAAACTATTGAAATGCTTTCTAAACTTATTATTAGTTTGGCTTGAGAAAGCCAAACTATTGAAATGCTTTCTAAACTTATTATTA
>JAOUQX010078842.1:0-12647 GCA_028566295.1 Liobagrus marginatus
CCCACTTATGGCAAACGTTTAGTTAGTCGTCAAAGCATTTCACTGTCTATTGTACCACATACAATGTACATGTGACAAATAAACTTTGAACTTGAACATGCTAACAAGATGGCCTGTGCTGTCGGGGTGGGTTTGGCAGCATAATCTCTCTCTCCTGTAAATCGTGAACAGTAACACTAGCCAGTCATGTGTGTTTAAGTGCTTTTTTCCTAGTGCTACCCTGCGTGTGCTGCAGCATGAGCAACAGTTAAAAAATTGTAGCTTGTGTTGTAAAACACATGTTGACATGTGTTTTATGTTCTCACATGTCTCAGAGGAAGTAGATCATTTTGTTCACCTTTCCAGATTGATAGATATTGTTTGATAGGATAGAGCTGGCTGATGCGCAAGTGAAATATTTCCCTTCACATTTCCCAGCTTGGAGAGTTCGGGTCAGTGCGAAGGGTTAGCCATGATACAGCTCTCCTAGAGTAGAGAGGGTTGAGGGCCTTGCTCAGGAGCCTAACCGTGGCAGCTGGGCAGTGGTAGGGCTGGAACCCTGATCAACAACCCAGAGCCTTAACCGTTTTGACTTCCCGAAATATCCACTGCTAGGCCCCTTAGCAAGGCCCTTAACCTTCAACTGCTCAGCTGGATAAATGTAAGTTGCTCTGCCAAATGCTGTAATGTAAACTCCCTTCAGGAGGAATCTGACTGACTTGCAATGTCATCATTTACAGTTTGTTTATTCAAAAACATGTAGAATCCATCCAAACAGCGTGACTTTTAAAAGTGATTTAATGACCCTGACTATGGTTAAATTGGCAGAAAGGTTCATAACAAATTAGGCAGATTATAATATGCAGTATTTTTATTTCCGTATTCAATATTCATGTTAAAAAAATACTTTGTACGACAGCTCTCAAAAATAATCTGTAAAGGAGGCACACTGCACCGTTTTTAGGTGGCTTAACGCGGGTTCACTCTGCTCGTGCACGTGCGCTTGTTTTTATCCCAGCCATAGCGCGTGACGCTATTCGTGTCCGCCAATAGCGCGCGGCGCTGCGTTTAAAGCGCTCGGTACAGTGTCACGCGCAGTCACTCAGCAGCGCGAGACGCGCACAGTGTGGACGATATCTTCAACGCAAACGCCGTCTTTTTTTGTTTTCAGATCACCGCGTGTTAAATTATTGGAATATTGTTCTCAGCTCGCACACGTGGAAGGTAACGATTACTGCTAATAAAAACACGTCTGGAGAAATGGAAAATTCGTCTTTCAATGGCCGGTTTAGGACCCCAATCTTCAACCACGGTTAGTAACGCGGCGCGTGCGTTATGTTTTTATACCTGGAAGCATTCCGTTTTTACCCTGATGGTTCCGTTTATGATGTGTCTGACGTGCATTACTTAAACAGTGTTACATCATTTCATATGCATCTATGAGTGTGTTACCGTCAAATGCACAAAACCACGTAGCGTACATATATAAGTACATACAATGTGTATTTATTTTATTATGAATGTTATTCAGTGTTTAAAATATATATAATTGTCCTGTTTTATGACAGCACAGAATAATGCACCAAATGCAACGTATATGAGACGAAGCATTGCTCAAATCTTGACTCAAACTCCATGGAAACATGACATCCATGATAATCCGATCTCACACAAACAGTACAAGTGTTATTTAGGAATGTATTATATCAGGACTTATTGTAGATGTAAAATGGAGAATGCTGGGTTAGGTCATACCTGACTATATATAGAATGCATGGATTGAGCTGCTTTTCTTTGGACAGAAAAAAAATGTAGCAGCCTACTACTTGGGGGACAATTCCCAGAGCAGAGACCTAAAATAATCCAGAAGCCACGATCTCTCATAGTTGGGTATTTCCACAAGGGACAATGCATTCTTGTGTGCCGTAATTCTTTTAGTCTCTTAAAAACTCCTGACTTCCATGCCATTTTTCCAATCGACACGTATGAGTTAAAATCAGCTCTGTATGTTGCAAGAAACATAAGACTTCAGCTAAGTTCCATGTCCTAGGTCCGTATCCGAGTCCATAACTCGGAGAGGCGTACACGAGCATTTTCGCTGATGACAAATGGCAATTTTGTCAAGATGTCTTACAGGTAAAGAAAGGTGTGACGCTTGCCAAAGCAGTATTTTTGTCTAGATTCTATAAGGTGTGCTATTAATCACAATTCAACAGATAATGTCAAAAACACTTAGAAGATAATGGTGAAAATGGCGAGTCAGTGTGTTCCCTTTGAGCTACATTTCACTGCATTGTCTCTCTGGCTGAACACCAGTGTTAGCACATGATGCTCAAGCACTGGAGTGATAAGTGACTAAGGTCTTGGTTCAATTGGATCATAGGATCATCAATTCCCAGCCAAGCTGCCACTGCTGGGGCTCCTGAACAAGACTCGTAACCGTCAACTGCTCAGTTGAATAAAACATAAGATAAATGTAAGCTGCTCTGGAATAGGGTTAGTCTGCCAAATGCCATAAATGTTTATGTAAATGTAAATCGTGTTGGGGATTGAACTCATGATCTTCCAATCAGCAGTCAAACACCCTCAGCACTGAGCTACCACTTCCCTATATACAGTATAAACAATAACAATGAAGAAAATAATGGTGGCAAAGTTTAGTCAAGCACTGGGAAACTAATTAGGTTTAGTACGGTACGATGCTGTTTTCCTAATCCAGGTCTTTTGTTTCCTATTCTCATCCGCCTGCTGTTTTTGAGGCTCGAATTAAAGCCATTTGTGCCATTTTGGGTGAAATAGCAGAAAAAGGTGTGTGACATTCAAAATATGTGTCTTCAATGGCCGAAAGCACACTTGAGTCCAAAATAGCGTAAGCTGTATCTGCAGTTGGGACTTCCTCTTCGTGTGGGCGCAATGTCGAAGCACAAATGTTTTTTTTAACTGAAGTGATAAAAGTACTGTACCATTTCTTGCAACATGGCTGGCAAGGGTGAGCTGAAGGGTGTACTTCAGTCCACTGTTCCAGGACAGACTCTTTTGTGTAACCCCGACCAGGATAAATTTGTTACCCAAGTTCGGCAGATGTTCATCTTTTGCATTGCCGTCTTTAATAATATAAACTTGAATCATTTTACATCAAACATTGGCAGTAGAATGGAATATAATGAACAGCTCAGTTGTGTTAAACATTGCATTATCATAGGGTGCTGTCTAGATCTGTTGGTCGGAAATAACAGTTTACATTTTCAAACATTCATTTTGTATTAACTGTAGTTAAGTTATTGTAATCCAGCCAGTGACCCACCCAGATATCTGATCTCCTTATCATTCTGTCTATCTGGAACGACATTAAGAAGCAGAACAAAGTGAGACAGACTGAATCCAGAAGGACTGCGGCAACATCTCCAAGATGCTTCAAGAGATCGACCTGCAAAGCTACCTGAAAAACAGTGCTCAAGTGCACCACATGGAAAGTAGAATGTAGTCTGGCTCAGTTTGTTGTGTTTCTTCATGTCGTTCCAGACAGACAGACGGGATGATAATGAGGTCAGATCTCTGTGTGGGTCGCTGGCTGCTGTCGGACTCCTTGTGCAAACAAAAATCTAATCTCACTGGATTATTATAATTAATGGCAACATAATGTTTGGAAATGTAAAATAATCTTTGCTACTGACGCACTACAGCAAAAGATAGAAATAACTGACTTAAAGCAATTTTAGCTGGTGAAAATACTAGCGTTCTCATTATTCTGGCCACCATTGTATGTCACAGAAATTCTGAATTAAAATGAAAGTTTGATCCCTAATGAACAAGCCAGAGGCATTAGTGGTTAGGGGAAAAAACTCCGAGACGATATGAGGAGGAAACTTTGAAAGCAACCAAACTCCAAACGGAACCTATCCTCATCTGGGTGGCACTGAATAGTGCAATTGGAATAATTTCCCTTCTATAACTGTACACTTTATAGTCGTGTGCTAGAGTGTGACTAGCTAACTAACGTATTAGTTTAAGATTCGCTGTAATATCCGAATTTATTATGGTCGTAACCTGTGTCTTTCTTAACAAGCTGTCATGTTTTAATGGTTGACCACTGAATGCAAAATGGACCACTGCAAAGCTAGTTCAAATCCACTGCCTTGGTCCCCATAAAGATTGATTTTATTTTTGCCATAATCTGACGTTCCAGTGAGATGTTATTGCGCTTTAACCAGTTGAATGATTCCAACTTTGGGGGAAAAGTTCAGAGAAAGCCGTGTTTGTTCCAGCAAGACACCCTTTGCAGTATACAAGGTCTATAAATCAAATTCAGATCGTATTTATTATGTACATGTAGTGAAATGTTTTTATTCCTCATATCCCAGCTTATTAATTTAAAGGATGGGGTCAGGGCTCAGGGTCAACCAGAACGGTGTGGCGTCCTTGGAATCCAATGATGGTAGCTTGGTAGATGGTCGAGTTTGGGCTGGGGTGTGTGTGTGTGTGTGTGTGTCCATATAACTTTGTCATTTTATTTTGCCTTTGCCGCTTCGGAATTTTTAAAAATTTTGTATCTAAAATACATAACGGCTAAAGATGAATGTAAAAATGTAAAGTACTTACTTGTTATTGTTCTCTCTAGTTATAAATAGTTGTGAAATTTCTTGCACTAAAGGCCTTTAGGAATATGTGAATTTACTGTTATTTCCATACAGCTTCTGTCATAACACTCGGATCCATTTGGGTTTTTTTTATCCAGATGCTAAAAATGTCCTCGAAACAGGAAAAAAACGTTTCTGGGTATGAAACTTTCTAACACTAGAATACGAGTGGTTTTTAAACATAAGCAAAGTCTTTCCTGGTGAAACCATAAATGTATCATTTCCTGTTCAGTTGTTTTCTTTTCAGTCTGGCCAAAAAAAATCTGTGATGAAAATAAAATGATCCTTTTCGCTTTATGGCCAATTTTTCCAGGATTAGGATGCCGTTATACTGTATATCAAAGTCTTGAAGTCTCACATCCACCTGTGGATACGAATATGGCTCTGAATGATTCGAGACAGAATCCAGTGATCCAGTGATCGTGCTAAAAAACACAGATGTTCAAAATAAACCAAGTCTTTCTTTATTCTATAATCTGAAGATCGTTTATGATGTTTTCGCCCACATTTGAGACGGAATGCAAACTTGATCTCGCAGTCCTGACAGTTTAATCATGCGGTGCGACTGTGTCCTGATGACCTGTAAAAGATGTTTAAACTGTTCATCATTGCATAATCTGAAGACCATACAGTATATGATGTTGTATGATACTTTAAATGAAATGTCATTTTGCCACCTAGGAAAAATAAATCTTTTTTCGATCAAGTTACAAAAGGCCACATTTTCAGAGATGAAAACAGGCACGACGAATTATGTCAATTTTTATAGACTACAAAAACATTCTAGTGCTTTTTATTTTTTATTTTTTTTATTTTTTATTATTCCAGTGCTTTATTCTAACTCTTGTATTCAATTGTTAGACGCTATATTTAAGTCATAATGATTCCTTCCTTCTTGGGCTTTATTTACACTTTCCACATGCTATTCCGTCTTATAACGTCATCTGGTGTATATCTTTTAGATAACCAGATCAACGGGAATAACGTGCAGTGTTATTGCAGTAGCAAGAGTTTCAACTTAAGTTGATTATTTGGATTTTAGCAATGTTTTCCATTTTCTAAAAAATAAATTAATAAATAAATGTAATTTTTTTTTTTTTTTTGAGGATGCAGGTGGTCAACGTTGTACCCTGTTGTTTGTTTGGTTTTGTATTAGCAAAACTTATACAGGTAGTGCAAGTGCAAGTGTGGTGAAAGCAGAGTGGACATTACAAAGATCCATAATGGACAGAAAACGAGTAAGTGTCTGCGATGCCGTGTCTCTCTGAAGTGCAGCTGAAACAACAGTTGGGAATGAGGGAGTAGTGTTAGAGGGGTTGAAAAGAATTGTAGTGAACATTCCTCCGAGTTCGGTATCCCACGTCCTTCACTGTTGTTTCTGCCGCCTTTATGCTTAGATCTTTGTGTTTGTAATGGTCAGAGTAGAAAAGGGAATTCATTTTTCTAAACCGGTCTATAATTAGTCTGGTGGTGATGCAAACCTGCAGAATGCTTAGAAGAACATACTTTAAGAAGTCTGGTTCATTTGAAGTTCCTGTTAAAGTACATCGTCAATGGATTCTTCTACTATTGGCCGGGTTATGACTAATTAGCTAAAATTCAAACATGATATTTAAGGAGTAGGCAAGTAAACTCAACACAAAAGATGATTGTAGTATGTTGTTTTTTTTTTTTGTTTTTTGTTTTTTTTTACGCAACTAATATGTCATTACTCCCCGTGCTTGTGTGGGTTTTCCCTGGGTACTCCGGTTTCCTCCAGCCTCAAAACACACAAGTATAGGTGAATTAATTACTCTAAATTGTCCATAGGAGTGAATGTGTGTGTGAATGGTTGTCTGTCTCTAAGCGTTAGTCCTGCGATTAACTACCGATTGTCCACGGTGTACCCCGCCTCACACCCTAAGTTAGCTGGGATAGACTCCAGCGCCCCCACGACCCTGAACAGGATCAGCGCTAGACTATGAAAGGATGGAATTATGACATTAGTGATATGTTCATGGCTATATATAGGATTATTTAGAGTGATAATCTTTTTTGGTTGAAGGAAACACGTTAACAAATTCGTGGAGAGATCGGACAGACTTAAAGAATTAAATAAACACCCACTATGCTATTTCACTGGGGACTTTGTCAGTGTACCAGACTGCTGTGGGCAAATCCACATGGGGCCGTAAAACGCAAAACCGAAGTGGCCGCAGATAGACAAACCCATAACAAGCTCAAACTGGATTAATATGGGTTTATCAATGTCCTTAATATACCCATTCTTGCCTATGGTAATCACACACAGGCATGTTTACACGACTTGGCTGTGATTTTTAATTTTGTATATTGACCTAACTCAGATACTGTAGGTAATAAATATTACCTTGACCTGTAAGTCCGATTGACAGTATGTCGAAATGCTTGATGTGACCTACACAACAGGAAGTAGCTTTCAATTTATACCCTACCACCAAATCTCAAGACTTTAAAGCTAAAGTGACATTATTCTATGTCGGCCTGAGACAGTGACCTATTTCAGTATTGAAATAGCAGCAACACTCCTCCGAGTAATGCCTGTCCAAGAACCACCCACTACGAACTACTGCTTGTACACTTTCCACCCACTTTAGAACCATTTTATTCTTCATCAAGAAACATTCAGGATGAAGCAAAGCTACAAACGTAATGACAAACTATGCGGACTGCTACAACTGCTAACATGCTACTAGAGCGTTTCCTGACTCTGCCCGGATGCGGGCACTTTTCTCCTGTGTACACACACACACAGAGCTCAGACTAGATACCAAGGTGTGAACAACTGGTTTTACGAAAATCCATTCCGAACAGTTTGTACAGCTGGGAGATTCTTGGTAACCAAATGAAGCGAACAAATTCTTTCTGGTATTATCAGTTTTTTTTTTTTTTTTTTTTTTTTTTTTTTTTTTGGCTTTGATGAATATGTTTATTATAATGTAAAATTAAATCCTTTCTCTCTTTCTGTTTTCTTTCTCGCATGCCTTGTTCTGATGGATGCACCTTCATACCCCCCTTTATCTTTTATCAGGAGCAGATGAAGAGGTAAGCAAATTTTTGTTTCTCACCTGCCGTTTTTATAGGGGTGGATCTTTTTCATCTTTCCACCTAAGAAGGAGACATTCTCAAGGGTATGGCCCTCAAAGTCGTCCTCATTCCTGACATTATTCTTTATAACTGGGCTGGGTTTCCAGCACGACCGGTATTTCTCGTTTTGTAAAAGCAATGTGGGTGTCGGAAGCATTCAGGTTTTGCAGATTTTTTTTACGCTGCCTTAGTGCTGTAAAATGCTTTGGATGTTTTTTAATTTAAAAAAACTTTTAAGAAAAAAAAGTAACATTTTGGTGGTTTTAATGACCTTTACTTAAAATAGTACGCAGTTGATCATGAGCCCAGTTTGTCCATATGGTGCAGTGTGGCGTGTGGCATGTGGCTGCTAGTTGAGTATGTTGATCACCTGGTGGCCCTGCATCTGTGTTTGGACTCATTGGGGTGTCACCAAACAAACCCGGGGGCGGGGTCGTTTGTTGTTTGTCAAAAGCAGTTCTGCCGGTGTGAAAATCTAAGCCTTCCTTAAACCACATTCCATGCCTTCATCTCACATCAGAAAAGAAATATTACCAAGCATTTTATTTAGCTTTATTTTATTGGCACATAATTTGCTTGCAGTGTTCTCTCTTCCATTTGCTCTTTTACTTAAAGGTAAGTGCTCGAGTGGAAAATGCATGTAGCCGACCCTAGAGGGATGTATTAACATTTCATCATTACAATTCTGCTGCTTTATTGATTGGAAAACCTTGCAGTTCAGCAAACAGGTACCAGGAAACTATGTTCGAAGCGTTTCTCTCCCACCAGCCCCAAAGAATGACCGAAATAGACCTCGGGATATGGTTTTATTTTTGGAGTTCATGTCAAATTATTTATGTTTATCAAATGATTTAAGGTGGATCATTTGTGGAATCCAGCACAACAGCACCACAAATGGTCGTGGAAAAAACTAGGCAAATGGATATAAAGAAGCAAGGGCTGATTACTTTATAGCCCAGACTGTAGAGTCATAGAAGGGAGGTCGATTACTTTTACAGAAGCTCTCAATAAAATAAACAGGGTCAGCAATGGTTGTCACGTTTTAAAGCATGATAGCTGAAAATCATTCATCCAATCATGTCTGATCCTGATTATATCATACATAATGTTGGCGGGGTGTCCATATATTCTCTCTCTCTCCGCTGTAAATCTCAGGAAATAGCCAAGCGCAGTTATCTCTGAGTTTATGTATGTGAAACGGTGATGGAGCCTGCTTTCCTCAAAGTGTGTTGCTCTGCCCTGGGAAAAAGGGCATGATTGGCTGGCTGCCGTGTTCTCGGAAGTGCATGTGTTCATTCGCCACAATATTATATATATGGGGTGTGGTGGCTCAATGGTAAGGCTCTGGATCAGTGATCAGAGGGTCGGGGGTTCAGGCCTCGCACCAGGCAAGCTACCATCATTGGGTCCTTGAGCAAGGCCCTTAACCTCACTTGCTCCAGGGTCGCCGTTCGTTCTGGCTGACCCTGCGCTCTGACCCCCAGCGTTCAAATTCATATGCTGGGATATGCGGAATAAAAAACATTTCACTGCATGTATGTGTATGCGATAAATAGGATCTGAAAATGAAAAAAAAATATATATATCAAACAAATAATATGATGTTCCATTTCCACAAATGGTGCCAATTGGGGATGCAGTGGCTTAACGTCTCTGGGTCAGTGATCGGAGGGTCAGGCTTCAAGCCTTGGAACTGGCAAGTAGGCATGTGCAGAAAGGATTTTTCAAATTTTGTTTGGGTCGGTTTGGTTTTCTAACCATTGGTTTGAGAGCAACACGGTTTACGTTCTTTCACGCTGCATGTCGGAAATCCAGCGCGGTGCCGGAAAACTTCAAGCCCAGTATTACTACGGAAATTCCCTGCTGGTAACATTTTTGACGGTTATTCCAAAAGCTTTTCTGAACAGTCCCACGGAATTCCTAACATACCTACTAACAAGTTACCATCATTGGGGGCCTTGAGCAGTGCCTTAACCCCACTTGCTACTGGGGTGCTGCATGCTCTGTCTGACCCTGTGCTCTCACCTGAGCTTCCTAATAAAAACTACTGTTTCACTGAATTATTGCATGGTTAGTATTTGCATATTGTGTATTATTTTTGCATTGGTCATTTCTTTTGTTCGCTCTAAATATTTCTTACAAATCTGTTAAAAATGAGTAGAACCAAATTTCCCAACTGTCGGACCCATAAATGGTGACATTACTGCGCTTGCTACTTTAGGTAGCACCCACAGTAAGCACACACCCAAACTATCTCCCATATTTTGCCCAAAAGTCTTTGTCAGGCTGAAAGTCCAGATCATTCCACTGTGGCTTGTGGCTGGCCAACTGTTACATCTTTCCTTCATCTAATCACTGCAACATGAGGTCTTGTGCCTTGGCTATATTTAGAGTTAATTACTTTATCAGCAAAGCACAGGGTTTTTATTTGCAAGCTTTTAGAGTCATCTGTTTCCTTCATTTCTTGTTTTAGCAAAGCGAGTAAGGAGAGCAATGGAATAACATTTGTACCGTACGTTTAAGTGTTGTGTAATTCTTTGCTTACTTTTTTATATCCAGTTAAACATAGATGCTTTAAGTTTTAATAAAATAATTAAGATGTAAGCGCCAAAGGTTTAAGGGCGTTACAATGTTGGTAGGATGTCATAAGAACTTTGAGTCCAAGCATCAAGCTGTTTTGAAACCCCGGAAGAAAGCACTCAAGTGTAAGGTGACCAAATTAGGTGAGATTTTGTTTTATAGCTAATGGGAGTCTTAATTACTAAAAATGATTACTTATAGATGGGGGGGGGGGGGTCTTATGTGATAATGTGCGCAATGTCGACTGTTGTGATTGGCCATATAGATGGCAGGCAATTAAAAAGCTTGGAGATTGTTATTATAGCTTATAAAACATTTTTCTTTATAGTTAAATGCATCTAAAAAGGGTCATCTTTAGGTCAGTAACCTCATCACACCCAGTCCGCCCAGTGAATTTCATTCATCTCCACCGCTGAGTCTACCATCATCAGAAGCTACAAAGAGACTGATTTTATGAAGAAGAGTATACTTCAAAAGAAGTTTAAATAGTAGCTAAAATAGTTAGTACTTCTATGCCATTATATTTGTTTATTGTCTGTCCAAGCCTTATTCAATAAACAAACTTATTGATGCATTTATAGGCTCAAAATTGTCAACAGTTTCAACGCAAACCCATCTTCATTGGAGGAGCCTTGTGGTTTGTGTACACCCCCGATTTGGCATACTCTGCTCTAACGTTTTAAAATGCGTCTCTTTGGGTAGTGCCGAATTATTCCATCCAGTGATTGCTACCTTGTACTCGGGCCTTTCTGGTAAAATTGTTCCCGAATATAAATACAAACAGAAAACACACCCTCACAGGCTTCCTTAGTGACACAAAGGCAAAACGCCAATTTTGTTCAAGTTGATATTTTTGCTAAAAGTAGCGCAATAAAAGTCATAATTATAAGGCGGGCTATATTTAAACTGCTGCTGATCAGTGGTTGTGTGGTAGTGCACGTTACCCCACCCACATGACGTTGTCTTCCTCAAACATTTGCCACAAAGCTGTAAGCACACATTTGTCTAGAATGTCTAATTTTTTTTATATATTTGTTTATCATTTCTGAGAAATGCACCAAAGACTGGAGTGAGATTCAAATTCAGATCGTATTTATCACATACACATACACGCAGTGAAATGTTTTTATTACGCATATCCCAGCATATGATTTTTTATGCTGGGGTCAGAGCGCAGGGTCAGCCAGAACGAACGGCACGCCCTGGAGCAAGTGAGGTTAAGGGCCTTGCTCAAGGACCCAATGATGGTATCTTGGCTGGCTGCGAGGCTTGAACCACCGACCCTCTGATCACTGACCCAGAGCCTTACCATTGAGCCACCACCACCCTGTTAAACTTGGGCTTAAACCAGGTGCTTGCTGTTCCATTTTGAAATGTAGTGCTACCTACTCTTCAGTCAGTGAACTTTATCTATAAACATGAGCACTACCCAGATGTGCAATGCTTCCTGTCCAATCAACCTCTGGATGCCAGCCCTAGCCAAGTTGTCCCTTCTATCGCTCTGGTTTGGGCGACGCCTTTTTGTGAGTAAACAATAGGCCCCTGGTATAAGGACACACACACTATAAATAGCTTCCAGCCTGGTTCTCATGGCCCATGAGAGCACTTCAGCGTGAACTAGCAGGGCATCGATCGTTCAGGCTGTAGGTTGTGGCTGAGGTCCAAAGCGAGCGTGGACAGACGAATGTTTGGCGGGGAATGTGGCCGGAGCATGGCAGGTTTTATTTGCTCAGGGTTGAAATGATATTCTCCGCTGAAATGCGGTGTATTAATACTCCGTATCAGGTTTGTGCAACGCCAGATAACAAGTTTAGGTTAGGAAAATGTTTCCTGAAAGATTTATGAATGTCTAATAAATTCTTCATTGATTTTCAAAATATTTTAAGAAGGTTTTACATTTACAGCATTTTAACAGAAGCCCTTATCCATTGAGCAGTTGAGGGTTAAGGGCCTTGATCAGGGGCCCAGCAGTGGCCGCTTGGTGGTGCTTGGAACCGAATCCCGATCTTTGGATTAGCAGTCCAACACCTTAACCACTTAGCTACCACTTCCCCCATAATACATAATTGTTTTTGCATAAAAAGAGTCTTACATAATGCAAGGCATCGCATTATGAACAATAATTGTAAGTAGTAATATGAAATTTAAAACATGAACAAATTAGTTTTTTGGTACCTTGTTATACTGCTAGCTATACTTCTATCTGATGGCAATGAATTAGCTAGTTTGGTGCATTTATTAATTTAACTATGGCAAATCATCAATTTGGATCATTGGGTCCTTGAGCAAGGCCCTTAACCTCACTTGCTCCAGGGGTGCCGTTCGTTCTGGCTGACCCTGCGCTCT
>JAOUQX010078896.1:0-12637 GCA_028566295.1 Liobagrus marginatus
GTCTCTAAGTGTTAGTCCTGTGATTAACTGCTGATTGTACAGGATGTACCCCGCCCTAACTCACACACTAAGTTAGCCGGGATAGACTCCAGCGCCCCCACGACCCTGAACAGGATAATGCGCTAGCTCTCTTCACTATTTGTTGGGCCCTGTTGCCTCAAATAGTAGAAGATCATTTGGTTTAAACCCCCGCCACCCTTGGGCCCCTGAGGAAGGCCTCTAACCTTCTCCCGGCTGAAAGGATCCCGAATCATCAAACATGTCACTGTGCTGTAACGTACATGTGACAAAGTCTTCTGCTCTAATTAAAGCAAGCTCGTTTATAAATACTTATGTCATTTTTTCTTTTTTAAAAAAAAAAAAAAAAAAAAAAAAAAAAGCTATCCGTGTTTATACACACTAGACTGCATTAGGGTGTAAAAACAGCAGTCCATCTTTCATGTTTATAGCTCGTTATAAATAGTTCGCTATATTGTAAATAACCACGTCATACATAGCAGCACTGTTAAAAAAGGTTCTATACGCTAATAAAAAGAAGAAGTGGGATAGGATTAGCTGTAGGACACTGGGTTACTCCAAATCCATTAAATATCCCACTCTAATTCAGTGTTTTAAAGCTACGCTAGGAGATTTCCGAAAGGCTAACAATAGCAAGCTAGCTCTAAAAACCAAAAGCCACGCCCTTCCTGCATAATCCCTTTCCAAAACCACGCCTCATTCGAAACGCATGAGCGCGAACGCTCAGGCAGAGCCGAGGTTCAAACCTCGCGTGAGTAAATATTACGGTACAAAGCCGTAATATTACAATAATCAACGCAAGATATTTTATAAACACGTTATTACACACAGCATGTTTATAGCGGGAACAATGCGCTGATGACGTAGCTGTCTGCGCTAACGCTGTACAGTGATATGCTAATACATACGTTAGGACGGCCTATCGTATCGTACTGTTCGGACCGAACGTTGTGATTGGACGAAGGGTTTTAAGTCGTACGCCTTCCACAGACGATATAAATACATTTAACGCTTAAACTTAAAGAGTGCTATCGAGATGTGAAGAGATTTTCAATTAGCAGAACAATTATTTGTTTTGGAATAAAATCGCCCCGAAATCTCGTATCGTGCCTTTAATTTCCAGAATAAGGCCCTTAACTGCTTAGTTGGATAAATAATATAAATGTAAGTAGCTCAGGATAAAATAGGGTTAGTCGATCCAGTACTAACGCATACGTTACTGTTTCAGTGTGTCACTTCTTCCAGTCGCATTGGCATTAAGAAAAAAATAATAATACTTTTATTGCAAAGTGGTGTTTTTTTGTTGTTGTTGTTGTAACAATACCTGTAATAATACATGTTACATTAGCATTAACACAGAGGCAAAGTCAATGGCAGAAGACAGAAGAGTACAGTATGTGCTTGTAGTGTGTTTAGCACCATCGGCTTTTTCATATACACCGTTAATGTTCAGGTCAACGTAACAAGATGGTGGTTTCTTTTAAACATAAACTGCGTATTTATATACTGTATGTATATATATATAAAAAATCTCCCAAAAATAAACCCCCAAAAGCATCATTCGTCTTTTTGCGTCATCGTCACCTGAGATGTGGAGTGTTTTTGGAACAAAGGACCGTCCCAGTGTGTACAGAGAGTGTGTAAAGTCCCTGCATTCTAGAAGTGTCTACGCCGTTTTGGAGGAAACAGACAGAAAAACGAATACGCGGCGAAGTCTTCAAGTATTAAACACACGATATCAGGACCTAGAATCGACTAGAGGGGGGAAAAAAATAAACAAACAAAAAACCAACAGGCTGGGGGTTAATTAGCGTCTTTCCAGAAACAAATATTAAAGCTAGATCCGTACGCAGCTAACAAACGCTTGTGGTGGGTGAGAACGTTCCAGGAACGCGATTTTGTCCAGATTAAGGTCCGGTTCGCATGACGTTCCGGGAACGTGGTTTTCTCTCTCAACGTTATGACATCATTCATCACATACAAAATAGCGTCATAAGTCACGCTCCAGGAACACGACAACGATGAGAACGTGCGCTAACTAGTTCAACCTTATAACAACATTCCAGGAACATTATTTAAGGCTGTTTTTTTTTTTTTTGCCCAATACTGAAACAACGTTTAAAGAACGTTAGCGAGAGTTGCGGGAACGTTCCTTGTTAGCTGGGTACATTTACAACATATATAAATACAAACTCAGTGCTGTAAAAACATTTCTGACACCATCAGAATGTTTTTGCCTCGAAGATATTCTCTCTCTTTCTCTCTCTCTTGGTCTCGCTCTCTTGCGCTCTCTCTCTCTCCCTCTCTTGCGCTCTCTCTCTCTCGCGCTCTCTCTCTTTCTCTCTCTCTCGCTCTTGCTCTCGTGCTCTTGTTTAAATCATGGCTGAGAAAAAGTGACTGCTGTAGGATTATGTAAACTGATATCGCATGCTAATCATCCTTCGTTACACAACACTGGGTAAAAGATGTAGTGTTTCCTGTCATTCTTGTTTGGTTTATGCAGCACAGAGTAAAAAATAAAATAAAAAAACAATAAGAATAATAACAAAGATTTTTGGCAGCAGTAAAGGCACCAAGAGAATATATCAGTGTGTATCAGTGTGTAGGTTAAAACAAAAAGCAAAACAAACCACCTCGGCTGTCTCTGGGAACTTTGTACGCTTTTTGCCGGATGTACGGAAAGGTGAAATGCATTTGTGATCGGTGTGTATTGACAGTCTGCTGTTTTGAGTGTGTGTGTGTGTGTGTGTGTGTGTGGGTTAAACATTCCGGCTGAAACATAATCCGCAGTCATGTCGATGTTTAAAATGCGTGTGTCTCTCTTGCGGTATGTGTGCGAGTAGTTTCTCAGTCTGTAGGTGGCGCCGCGGCGCGTCTGCCTACGACGAGCAGCGGCGCACGTTTTTGCCGCCTTCGGCGTTGAGCTGCAGGTCGACGGGATGCGCCGGCTGTTCTCCCGGCCGAGCGTTGAGCAGAGACAGGTTCTTCACACAGCCCGTGATGCCGGAGGAGAATTTTCCGCCGGTGAGTGCAGGTACGTCTGGAGCGCCGCCTGTCATCATGAACACGACACACACACTTAAACCTTGATTTTCCAGATTTTCCAGAAAACACCCATGATGGGAATATAGGAATTGTTTTTCTCCGTATTTTAGTCAGCAGGCCTTTTCTGCCAAACCACCAGCTTTCCCAATCATTTAACAGCTACCGAGTGCAAAGAGTGACAATATGATTCATAGGCAGAAGAAAGCGCTATCTACCTCCTTCCACATACATCAGCTTAGCAGCCACCTATAATTGGCTACGATTTTGGTGACTGGTGCCCCCCAACTGAGACCATGTTTTAAATCATTTTCATAATTTGTTCTATTCTGCAGGTTCGTTTGTCTACCTTAAATATATTTATTTTGTTTATTAAAATCCATTTTTTTTCCTCGCCATCATCGCGTTGATCCAATCCTTACGATGTCGCAATTACAGCCAGCATCTGTTAACATGGGAACATGATCTGAAATATGCACTGATGTAAAGCGTTCCATACCAAAGTAGATGCTGCCTTTGGTGTTGACCATGACACTCCTGCCAGGGGACTGGCCGTGCTGAGCCGTCCCGCCATCTACCTGGATGTAGCCCTTCTTTCCTGTCCTGCTCACGACAAAACACAACGCAACCGTTTGTTTAGCTAGTCCACCAAAACGCAAGCGAACAAAATCGAATATTTAAACGTGGATCACAGATTAAAATATCAATCGGTCAGCAAATATTGATACTATTTGATATTATATTTCGTCAAAGAGAATTTAATCGATCGTAGTTTCAGGTATTTGTTTATGTTAGATGGCTACTGTAGGAGAAAAAGCTAATTACTTTACGCTATAGCTTAGGCCGGTGCGCTCGAACTAAAAGAGGAACTTCGTGTTGTTTTTAATCCTGACTTCATCTTGGTTAGTGCTATAGCGATCCAACCGAAGACTAATAACCATGAAATAACCTAGTTAAGGCTACTAATAATTATATTAGAATAAAATGAACATCTATCATCGGTAAGTTTATACCGATTAGTTACGTAACAGTTCTAAAAGTGTCTTTGTTTTGGTTTTGGTCCCGTCTGAACCGTCACGTCACTCGCTTGTTATCTTATGTTTTAGGTTCGTTTTTGATTAGTTCCCGTGTTGTGACTCTTATCATGCTTTTGCAATGTGACGGCCAAGTTTCACTATTATTTATTTATTTACTTTATTCGAGGATTTCCTGTTTGTTTTACCCTCATTTCTACTTAAATTTTTTCTATTATAGCTTAAAGCTAGCTTAGATGATGATGATGATGATGATTATTATTATTATCATCATTATTAAAGCTACTGGTAATAGCAGTGGACGCATTAGGTACTAATGATGGACCGAAAGAGAGAAAAAAACATTTGTTATTGCCAAAAAGTGTTCTTTTTAAGATCCTCTTATGATATCGGTCAAAGTGCAAACCACTGAATCTGCTAAACAAATAAGGTAAATGTTACATAAATACCTGGCAGCTGTGATTTTGTGCCAGTGTCCATCATTAACGCGTTCCGCGGAAAGGATTTCTGCCTCCCCGCTGCCGAGTTGGTAACTATAGGGGCAAAGTTTAAAAAGTGAATATACACTATATTGGCAAAAGTTTGTGGACACTTTACCAGCACATCCATAGATGTGATTTTCCAAAACCGTTTGTATGTTGGAACATTACATTTCATTATCCCTTCACTAGAGCTAAGAGACTCAAACACTGTTCCAGCATGACAATGTCCCTGTGCACAAAACCC
Source organism: Liobagrus marginatus (assembly GCA_028566295.1). Lineage (NCBI taxonomy): Eukaryota > Metazoa > Chordata > Actinopteri > Siluriformes > Amblycipitidae > Liobagrus > Liobagrus marginatus. The sequence continues at coordinate 4,821 of JAOUQX010078896.1, forward strand.
CTCAGCTACATGAACGCATGCTGTGTTCTGATTGGAGTCAAAGAGCCTTGAACATCGTTGAGATGAAGTGGACCGTCCCGACCCCCTCATCCAACATTAGTGTTTGAACTCATTAATAATAGAGAAGATAAATAAACAAATCCCTACAGCGACGCTCCGGAAATCGAATGGGAAGTCGTTCCAGAAGTGTGAAGGAGGTTATTATAGGAGTAAGAGTGAGACTAAATCTGGAATAGGATGTTCAAAAAACCACACACGGATATGATGATCAGGTGTCCAAAAACTTTTGCCAATACAGTCTATGGGTGTATTAATCAACACATTCTTCATTAATGTATTTTTTTGGTATATTTAACAGAACATTACTTTTATTAACAAAAAACATTAAAAATCAATGAAATATTTAACAATTTAAAAAGAAAAGTCTTTGTTTCGCCAAAAAAAGAATTTTAATAATAGAAGCTTTTATATTATTTATCGATGCAACCCATTAGAACATTGCATCAGCTGAGTTCGGGCAGGTTGCAATTAAATGTCGGCCCCCCTTAGAACTTCAGCACAGCAAAGAATGAAATTAGAAATGTAGGCGTTAATGAAATATTTATTAATTATTATTATTTAAAACTGAGATGAAAATCTCTCTCTCACTCTCTGTCTCTCGCTCTTTCTCTCTCCCTCTCACGTGCTCTCTTTCTCTCGCTCTCTCTCTCTTTCTTGCACTTTCTCTCGCACTTTCTCTCTCTCTCTCTCTCTCGCTTCCTTACACTGCTAATTATCTGTCTATCAGCCGCTCAGTCTAAGTTGCCATCTGGTGAGTGAGGACAAATAAATGCTATTAACAATATGCTGAACGGAATCCATTAGGGTTTAATCAAGAAAGACAGATGCTAACTGTAGAAGCTAGAGCACGGAATCTAAGTGAGCTATTTGGAATGTGTTAATGCAGAGAGACGAGAAAGAACCAGCGTATAAACATGAATTTCCCCGAGGTTTGGGGTTGAGTATCGTACAGTACTTATACTGTACTATAATAATAACAAGTCTATAATTAAAAGAAGCTAGAGCACGGAACGGGTGGTGGTGGCTCAATGGTATAAGGCTCTGGGTCAGTGATCGGAGGGTCGGGGGTGCAAGCCTCGCACCAGGCAAGCTACCATAATTGGGTCCTTGAGCAAGGCCCTTAACCTCACCTGCTCCAGGGGCGTCGTTCGTTCTGGCTGACCCTGCGCTCTGACCCCAGCGTTCAAATTTGTATGCTGGGATATGCAGAATCAAAGAATGTCACTGTATGTTGTATTGTATGATGTGCATGTGACCAATAAACTCAACTTTAACTTTAAAAGAGCCCCAGAAATAATATCTAAGGTATAAAGCTGTATTATTTCGTCTTAATTCTCTCACACACACACACACACACTAAACACCATGTTGATCATCTGAAGCATTATGAAGCATTATGACCTACTCAATACTGTTAGCAGGATTGTTATGTTTTTTGATCGAGGCAAATGAAGCATGTCCTCACGAGGACGCAATAATCATATTGCGATTTTTAAAAATGATATTTTTAAATGAAATTATATTGCAATTGCGATCTCATTAGCGATTTTATTCATTGTTTTTGCTTTTACACACACGTTAAAAATGAGTTCAGTGCACAAGAAGTGCAGAACCATTCCAAAAACCTTTTGCAATTAAATAACACAGTATTAACAGCATGTAAAGCTAAAGTGTAATAAACCACCTAATAAAACAGACAACAGAAAATAAATTGAGGTTAGCTAAACCTAAATCCCAGTCATATCCATAAATAAACTTCCGAATAGTTTTTCGGCAGTGAGTGCGCTCTGATTGGTTCACATTTTAAACAAGCGCACGAGAACGTTCCGGTATTCTGATTAAAATATAAATAAATGAATAAAATCGCAGCCGAATGCGGTTTAGAAAGCGCAAGTTCTCAAATCGTGATTGTGATTAATAGCACAACCCCAGTTCCCACACAAACCCAATTCATCACTTACTCCACATAGTAGGTGCCACACTGCGGGTCGTCGATCTTCTCCCAGCCGTACGGCAGCTCTGTGGATGAACAGAAAGACGTGTGAGCGACGGCTAATCCGATCTCAGATCACTGAAGCCATGTGCAACAACCATTTCTCTAAACACTGCGAAAGTAAAACGATCAGATTGTGTGACATCATGAAACACAGAGAACTGCTGGGGTGAGATGGAGTGGCGATAAGTTCTAGAGTCTGCGTTAAATAGCCATTAGCAAAGTCACAGTGCGAGCGTCACGTCCGCCTTCGCGCCCGCTCGGTCCTGTCTGTCCGTTTGATTTCAATGCATGTGCCAGGAATAGAGATGATGCTCAGCTTGTATGTATGTGTGCGTCTTTGGAGGTTAGGGGCGTGCAGGTTGTTTTGGAGGTTAGGGGCGTGCAGGTTGTTTTGGAGGTTAGGGGCGTGCAGGTTGTTTGGAGGTTAAGGACGTGCAGGTTGTTTGGAGGTTAAGGACGTGCAGGTTGTTTGGCGGTTAGGGGCGTGCAGGTTGTTTGGAGGTTAAGGACGTGCAGGTTGTTTGGCGGTTAGGGGCGTGCAGGTTGTTTTGGAGGTTAGGGGCGTGTAGGCTGTTTGGAGGTTATGGGTGTGTAGGCTGTTTTGGAGGTTAGGGGCGTGCAGGTTGGAAGTTAACGGCTTTTTGTAAGTTGGCGGTTGTTTGGAGAATGTTTTGCCACATTCTGCTGTTGGTCATCAGCACCTGCACAAATCAAACTACCAAACACTGGATCATGAATTAGTTTGTCTTCTTACAATGATGAAAATGATGACTCGTCAACTATTTAATTCTTGGTCGTCTAGTGAAAACGGTGCAACCTAATGTGTGTGTGTGTGTGTTTGTATAAAAAAAAGAAATAATTCACACCTTCCTCGTCGCACTTCTCAGGGGGTTTAGCTTTCTTGGCCAGCCGTGGGTCCAGCCAGGTTGTAGTCTTCGTATTATGACTGTAGGAACAGGGGAAAAATAACCTCATAAAGCGTATAATAATGTCAAATCCCAGAGTTGTGACATAAACATGAGTGCACAGTGGAATTCTGTCCTTCACACATCCCAGTTTAGGATGTTGGAGTCAGAGCGCAGTGTGATCCGTGATACCACGGCCCTGGAGCAGCGAGAGGGTAAAGGGGTAACAGTGGCAGCTGGCCGTGAATCCTCATCAACGATCCAGAGCATTGACTAGTTTAACACGTACTTGCTTGAATGCATTCAAATCTCATTCGAGGTTTCAAATTCACAAAGCAATAACACCCATGATGAATAAAAGTGGTCAAAGCCATTTTTTATTGCCATTCTCCATCCCAGACTCCCGAGACGCATTAAAAATCCTCCCTCAAAACTGTTGTTTAAAGAGGCAGCGCTTCAGACGGGACTCCTCGGGGAGAAGGCGTGCGATTAGACAGAAACCACTTTGAAATATTAACCGAGCGTGACGGCTGTGGCGCTTTTCGGTCTTTAAAGCCCCATAAAAAATGAGAGCAGAGTATTAATTGCCCCCATCGTGGGGAGCGAGTCGGCGCGAGTGTGAGACGACGGGTTCGAGTAACAGCGCTCCGTTATAGGCCGCCTTCCCTCGCTGTGTCTTCCTGTAGTTTTCCGTCTGTAGTTTTGTCACGGCTATAATATATCTTTGATGCGGCTAATGAAACGAATCATTAGCGCGCTTAGCATAATTAGCTGGAGCTGCGCTAGACGAGAGTTAGGAGAAGGGTTAATAGAATACAGAATGTAAGAAATATAGATAAAGGCCGGATTAGAACCCGGTGGTCTAACCATTGGTCAAGCCACCCGAGCTTTGGCTGTAATTAAAACTATTAGCTATAAACGCCGTTTAGCAGTTAGATTAGTCTAGACTTAGAATTACTAAACTTAGAATTAAATTGCCACCTAATCTAAGGCCGGTGGTCCTGATATTAAAAGACATAATCGTCCGCATGGGTCAATGGGTAAGGAGCCTCCAGTATCAGTACTTAATTATATTTACGGCATGAACACTTTTCATACCGGGGGCGCGGGGGGGGGGTGTTACAAATAAACTAGTGAAGGAACAGCTTTTTATTTTGCCTATTTTGCCATCATGGGAACTAAAGTACCATTGTTGGGGGCAGGGGAGGGGGTGTGAATAAAAAGTGAAAAAAACAAAACAATTAAATTGCTTATTATTATTATTATTATTATATAATATTGTTATTATAGGAATATTATCAATTTCCTGTCCAGCCGTCTCGCATTCGTAGTTGCACAGTCTACAAAACATTTAAAGGCAGACGTAAATGTATGTCTATATTTAAATATATTTACTGTTATTCATTTGACGCTAATGCTTTCCGCTCGCTGCAGGTGGCGTTGTACGTTTCCTATGACGCAAACCCCGGTTCCTTCCCAGCATGCCTCGCCTCCTCGGTGTTCTCTTCCTCGTCCATCATTTGCATTAGCGTCGGGTATCATGTAAAACACGGCTCAGCGCCGGGCTGTCAACAACGTCGGCTCTACCCGGCACGGGCGTGCGGCTCGGCTCCTCCGACACGGCTCTATTTTTAAAGCGGATATTTAAAGCGGGCTGCGTAGCACAGGTGAAACCCGTCCGCCGTAGCAGGCGCACTTTTTTTTTTTACTTACACAGGAAGCAGGGTTATGGAAAAAGTGGAGATTAATCACGGTGCTACAGGATTGATTATTTATTAAGTGATCGCGATCACTTAACCCGAGAGCACCTGAGAGCGATCCGCACGATGTATAACGTAGCAGCAAAATCCGTCGAAAAACACTTCAAAGGAAAAGCAGCAAACATCAAAAGCAGCAGTTTAAAGTTGTTCGGTTGTACAAAAGTTGGTTGTGTTTTAAAACCTCGCTACTCCAAACACACGGATGTGGCGCACTCACTCTATGAAGTAGACCATGCCCGACTCGGTGTAGGCCACCTCCCAGTTCTTGGGCAGCGTCTCCTGGCTCTCGTCCCCGTGCAGCATGCTCCAGGCCCCGAGGTCCACGGCGCTGCCGGGCTGCGTGTAGCTCGGAACGCTCTTCCTCCAGTCGCCGCTTTCCTTATGCTCTGAAACCGGAGGGATGTCAGAAACAGAGGGAGAAGGGAAGTTTAAATAGATGGGAAGAGATGCAGGTACACGATGCATCGGGACACTTAGCAGCACTACCTGATATGAAGTCTGTCACTGCATATGGGGAAACAGAGAGAGAGAGAGAGAGAGAGAGAGAGACAGAGAGAGAGAGAGATTTGCATGGGAGGAGGAGCTCCAGGTGAGAGCAGAGCTGTCCATTGTTTCGGCAACTCACCTAGATTTGTCTGGGAGGAGAGAGAGAAAGAAAGAGAGAAACATGCATACAAAGAGAGAGCGACGTATACACGGAATGAGAGCGACAGAGAGAGAAAAACAGACCCGCAGGTAGAAAAAGAAAGAGAAAGACAGAGAGGCAAACAGACAGAGTGTAAGAGACAAACAGAGAGAGAGAGAGAGAGAGAGAGAGAGAGAGAGAGACAGACAGAGTGACAGTAAGCCAGATCGACAGGAGAAAGGAAAGAGAGACAGACAGACAGTGAAAAAGAGACAGATGGATAGACAGACAGGGAAAGAAGGACAGACACAGAGTGAGCATGTAAGAGGGAGGGGAAGAGCGTGTGTGTGTGTGCGCGCGCGCGCGTTATTGCCCGTCTGCACCAGGCCTTGTGGGCGGATCCTCTGGATGTGAATTCTGACCACATGACCCGAGGTTTAAAAACAGAGACCAGCAGCGAAGAACCGAGAACACGCAGCTAACACGCAGCGTTACATAATCAGAGAAGCGCCGACCGCACTGACCGACCACACTGACTGACCGCACTGACCTACAGCGCTGTATACAGCGGGTTTGATTGCCAAGCCAAAGCTGCTAAAGGGGCTCAAGGGGCGGGTGCAGAAACTTTAGCTCCGACGCCCACGCAAAAGAACGTAGTCATAAGAACTGGAAAACGGAATGCAAAAGAACATGCACACTGTCGTAGTAAACAGACAAACACACAGAGAAAGAGAGAGCGAGAGAGAGAGAGAGAGCGAGAGAGAGAGCGACAGAGAGAGAGCGAGAGAGAGAGAGAGAGCGACAGAGAGAGAGAGAGCGACAGAGAGAGAGAGAGAGAGAGAGCGAGAGAGAGCGACAGAGAGAGAGAGAGAGTCAGAGTGAGAGAGAGTCAGAGAGAGAGAGCGAGAGAGACAGACACTGAGAGCTGTAGGTTTTTACGAGTTTTTTGAGATACGAGTCGTCTTTCAGCCGATTTTTTTGCTTTGAGTTGCGAGCTAAAATTCTGGTTACGAGCCAGCTTCAGATCTCCCACTGCTAGTTGGCGCAGCGAACGTCACAGTGAACGCCTCAGTGCATCACGTGTCTCACTCGTTGTAACGTTGAAGTTAAAAAAACAACCAAAAAAAAAACTTTAACTTTAAAACTTTAATGGTCCAAGGTATTGGGCCGGGCGTCACGGGGTCAAGGCCGCACTGTATTAGCCTCAGAATAAATAATAAAAGCTGTATATTAGCCGCTGCAGTTCGAACGACACATTTAACACTGTATTTGATGTTGTGTTTATTCCGTATTCCTCTCTCTGATCTAACGGAAAGCAAACGGTGTCCTCGGCTTTAACCTCTGTCCCTGAATCGAACGTTTTGTCCGGCGTGATGCAGCAAACCTTAACGGAAGCGTAACACCAGCGGTCTGGTGTATGATGCGCTATAAACACACTCGCGCACCCACACACACGCACACACACTTGCATCCGGTCGAAGGTGCATAAAATCCATTACATCATTACAAATCTCCTTACACACGTTCAACGTTTACCTCCGCGTAAGATACATGGTGTTATTTAGAGTTTTCCTTTAAACACACGTAAGTACGGAGTGGATGTGTGTGGAGAGAAGTAAGAAAGCTGATACATTAGAGTAATACATCTAAGCAATTCATTCTCAGCCTGCAACACACACACACACACACACACACACACGCACACGCACGGTGTTCTCAGAGCTATAGTGCTTCTAATGCAGCCGACACCGTTCAGGCATAACATTATGACCACCTTCCTAAAATAGGATTTCTATTAGTGTTGGTCCCTGTTTAACTGACAAACCTTTATATATCCCACCCGCTTACAGTAATATATTTCCCACACGTTAACGGTAATGAATCCCACCCGTTAATGGTAACGAATCCCACCTGCTTACAGTAAAATATATATATCCCCACCCGTTAACGGTAACATATCTACCCCGTTAAGGGTAACGTATCCCACCCGCTTACGGTAACATATCCCATGAAAAATGTTTTTCTTCAACTTTACCGGTCAGTGTGCATTATGTAATGTCTGACCGGTGTAGTGTGACATCGTAACAGCAGCATCTCACCTGCGAGACCGTTAACGAGCACAGGTCGCTCATCCTCTTCCTCTTCCTCAGGCGCTGCACTGTCCTTCCTCTCCATCTTGCTTACAGAGGTGGTGCGTTTGCGCTGCACCTCGGTTTCGAACTCCTCGTCGAACAGCACCTGGTCCACCAGGTCGGGCTGCACGGGGTTCGGCTCGGCCGGAGGTTTGGGGGTGCCGTAGTAATTACCTGAGGAGGAGAGCAGATAGCATGGGCTCGTTAGCGTGCTAAACAGGTGTGTGTGTGTATGTGTGTGTGATTGTAGGTTTAGGAGTACGGGTGTGTGTGTGTGATGTGTAGGTTTAGGAGTAGGGGTGTGTGTGTGTGATGTGTAGGTTTAGGAGTAGGGGTGTG
>JAOUQX010078938.1:0-12630 GCA_028566295.1 Liobagrus marginatus
TCCGGGGCAGGGTGTATATAAGGAGCACCTCTGCCTCTAGCTCAATGCTAAGTATTGTTTTGTGGACATTCTAAGCCTCTTTATGCAACTTATCTTTGACTCTTTCAAGAACCAAGACTTGTGTACTTTTCATGTGGATTATTACCTTTGTTCCAAGGAACTGTTTATATTTATGTTACGTGACTCTCAGCCTCTCTCCCTACACACCCTGCCGACTCTTTGTTACTGCATTTGGATCCAACGCTCTCAACCTTCATCCACCCAGGCTAGTCCTTGGGTAAGCGCCACACATACTTCAAGTTCAAAGATCAAAGTTTATTTGTCACATGTACATCATACATAGTACAGCATACAGTGAAATGCTTTGAAGACTGACCGAAAGTTTGCTGTAAATAGGGATGAGTGAGAGAAAGAAAGTGTAAAAGGGGATGGTTGCATATAAATACTATTTACAATAAGTAGAGTAAATACCAATTACAAATGTACATCTATATGTAATATGTATGTGACAGTGATATAATGATAATAATAATAATAATAATAATAAATACTATAATATACTATTAATAAACTAATAATAATATAATATAATATAATATAATATAATATAATATAATATACAGTGTACGTATGCATTCTGTGCAATTTGTGTATATGTGTAACATCGCGGCAGCGTTCACCCGAATACTGACTACGTCCGGTTCATCGCGAACGTCACTTCTGGTTGTAGTCATTCGCCGCGATGTTCCACTTCCGGGTCACCACATATAACTGTCCTAACTGTTCACTCTCTGTTACAGCCTTAGTAGATTCAGGGGCTGCGGCCAATATTATCGACCCCGGCCTAGCCCGGAGGTTAGGGGTTGCCACGTGCAAATGCGACCCCCCATCACGATCACAAGCCTTGGCAACGCCCCCATTGGGAGGGGCCATATCACACACTAAACCAAGCCCATTCGACTGACAGTAGGCCTGCTGCACACGGAAACAATTGCACTGCACTTAGCCTCCTCCTCCACCAACCCCATCACTCTGGGCTTCCCCTGGCTAGCCACACACAACCCCCGGTTTCAATGGAGCAGTAAGGATCTGACACACTGGTCCCCGTACTGTCACGAGTATTGCCTACAGGTGCTACCATGTGTCCCTGTTCAGACCATGAATAACTCACCAGCCACGCCCGCGCTGCCCAGCGGGGTGCCCACAGAGTATGCCGACTTGGCACCAGTATTTAGCAAGGAACGGGCCGAGGAGCTTCCTTTCCACTGGCCCTGGGATTGTGCCATTGAGCTCCTCCCCAACACCACTCCACCCCGGGGGTGGGTGTAGCCCCTCTCAGTAGCTGAAACTCAGGCAATGGAGGAGTACATCAAGGGGGCCCTGGCACAGGGGTTCAATCGGCCCTCTACCTCCCCGGTGGCCTCCAGTTTCTTCTTTGTTGGCAAGAAGGATGGGGGTGTTCGCCCTTGCATCGACTACAGGGCGCTCAATACCATTACCAGGAAGAACAGATACCCACTCCCACTCATCCCCTCCTCACTGGAGCAGTTACGGACGGCCCGCTACTTTACCAAACTGGACCTGCGCTCAGCGTACAATTTGATCCGGATCAGGGAGGGGAATGAATGGAAAACGGCCTTTCACACCACGTGCGGACACTACGAGTACCAAGTGATGCTTTATGGACTAGCTAACGCCCCCGCCCTGTTTCAGTCATTCATCAATGAGGTGTTTCTGGACCTCCTCCACCACTATGTCATAGCCTACATTGACGGCATTCTAGTTTACTCGGCTTCATTCCAGGAATACGTAGCCCATGTTGCGCACTGTCCTAAGCCACCTGCTGCAGAACCGCCTTAACGTAAAAACCAAAAAATACGAATTCCATGCCACCAGCCCTGAGTTCCTAGGCTACAACATCAGCCGTACAGGGGTCCGCATGAATACAGACAAGGTCCAAGCCGTAGTGAACTCGCCACGCCCCAGAACAGTCAAATAGCTTCAGTGCAAATCCTAGGATTTGCAAACTTTTACAGCTGGTTCATTAGGGGCTTCAGCACGATTGCCGCCGCCCTCACCTCCCTCCTCCGGGGGAAACCCAAGCGGCTAGCATGGTCAGAGGCGGCCCGGACGCCTTTAGCAAGCTCAAAACACGGTTCACCTCAGCACCTATCCTCAAGCACCCCGATCCGGAGAGCCGCTTCGTGGTGGAAGTGGACACATCCAATTGTGGTATGGGGCAGTGCTCTCCCAACGTCATGGGCCTGCGATCTTCACCCATGTGCATTTTTATCAAGAAAGTTAAGCTCGGCCGAGCGAAATTATGATGTAGGTAACAAAAAACTTTTGTCAATCAAGACCGCCCTGAAGGAATGGAAACACTGGTTGGAGGGGGCCCGCCACCCTTTCCAGGTCATCACCGATCACAAGAACCTAGAGTTCATCAGAGAGGCTAAACGGATGGGCCAAGCCAAGCCCGGTGCTCATTGTTTTTTACGAGGTTCAATTTCTCAATAACGTACCACCCAGGCACCAAGAATGGCAAGGCTGACGCACTTTCCCGCCTCCACGACTCCCCAAACACCCAAGCCATGCCCCAACCGATACTCCCAACCTCAATAATCCTGGCCCCAGTACAGTGGCAACTCATGCGGGATATACAGGAAGCTCAACAGGCTGAACTGGCCCCACTCTGCTGCCCCCCTAGTCGAACCTATGTCCGCACGACCATGCGGCGGCAAGTTCTCGAATGGGTCCACAGCTCACCCTGGGGTGAACCGCATGGTCGCCCTTCTCCGCCGCACTTTCTGGTGGCCCACCCTCGTGGGCGAGATCAAGGCTTTTGTGGCAGCCTGTCGCCCCTGTGCACAATCTCGGACCTCCCGCCATGCTCCAGACAGCCTCCTGGAAACACTCCCCATCCCCAGGTGCCCCTGGTCTCACCTAGCCATTGACTTTCTCACGGATTTGCCTCCCTCACAAGGGCACACAACCATCATGGTCATAATCGACAGGTTCTCCAAATCATGCCGTTTGTCAGCACTGAAAGGGCTCCCCACAGCGTTGGAGGTGGCACAGGTCCTGTTTGACCAGGTATTCAGGTGCTATGGTCTACCCGAGGACATTGTTACAGATAGTGGGACGCAATTTACCTCCCGGGTATGGAGGGCCTTTTGCCAGAGACTGAATGTAAATATGAGCTTAACATCTGCTTACCATCCACAGGCTAATGGACAGGTCGAATGACTAAACCAGGAGCTCGGCAGATACCTCAGGACCTACTGCAGCCAGGACCAGGGAGGCTGAAGCACGTATCTACCTTGGGCTGAGTATGCACATAACTCGTTAACACATGCTTCCACAGGTCTCACCCCTTTCCAATGTGTTCTAGGCTTGCAGGCCCCGCTATTCCCATGGTCAGGCGAACCATCCGATGTGCCGGCCGTTGACCACTGGATGCGCCGGAGCGAACAGGTGTGGGACGGTGCACACGTCCGCCTCCAACGGGCCGTCTGAACACAAAAGCTCAAGGCCGATCGGCATCGCCGCCCCCATCCAGATTACCAGCCGGGTCAACAGGTTTGGCTTTCCACAAAGAACCTCCGTCTCCGCCTACCCAGCAAGAAACTCAGCCCTAGTTTTGTTGGCCCTTTCAAGATACTCAAACAGATAAACCCAGTGACTGATCAGTTACAGCTACCGCCTGGCTATCGCATCTCTCCGTCCTTCCATGTCTCCCTCTTGAAGCCAGCACCGGGGCCCACAGCCCCCAACCCTGCGGACGAGGAACCACCCCCACCGTTGGGCATAGACGGGGGCCCTTGCATACCTCATAAGGGACATTCTGGACTCATGGGGGGGCCACCTACAGTACCTCATTGACTGGGAGGGATATGGGCTGGAGGAGAGGTCGTGGGTCCCCACCAGTGACATCTTGGACTCCTCAATGATCACAACCTTCCACCAGTGCCACCCCAACTGCCCTGACCCCAGACCCAGGGGACGCCCCAGAACTAGACCACCCAGAGGTGGTGCTAGAGGGGAGGAGACTGTAACATCGCGTCAGCGTTCACCCGAATACTGACTACTTCTGGTTCACCGCGAATGTCACTTCCGGTTGTAGTCATTCGCCGCAATGTTCCACTTCTGGGTCACCACGTATAAAAGCAGTGCAGTGATAGCAGGAAGGTGCGAAGTATTGTTTTGCTGAAACTTTACCAAGCCGTTTCACGTTTATGTTTGCTCTTTCCACAGAAACCCCTGTGATATTCCTGTCTGAACCAAAGGACTTTATCAAAGCTCCACCACGCGGTTGCAATGCCATTGGACCTATCTCTTCACAGTATAACCACAGCTATAGCTATCACCAAGTTCAAGCTCCTCACGTACCATTGAGTATTATCATTGTGTTCTAATTGATCTGTCTGCACTTGGATTCTCGCCTCTGGCTCATTGTATTTCAGCCACATTACAATATGTGTGTGCAAAAGAAGACCAAGAGAGAGTCCTGTGCAGATGTGTGTGCAAAGCAAGTCCCAGGAGAAAAAAAGAAAAAAAAAGGGCAAGATGAAATAAACAGTAAAAGAAAGGCAAAAAGGGAGTCCTGTTTTGTGTGTGTGTGTGTTATGAGGTGGAGTTTTGGTTGAGGGCTCTCATAGCTTGTGGAAAGAAACTCCTCCTCATCCTCTCTCCGTTCGCTTTTAAGCAGCGTAGACGCTTCCCTGACTGTAACAGAGAGAACAGTCCATTGTTGGGGTGGTTGAGGTCTTTCCTAATATTCCTGGCCCTGGTTAAACAGCGTTTATCATATATGTAGTGCAGGTCAGGAAGTTCAGTGTGGATGGAATGTTCAGCCGATCGTACCACCCTCTGCAGAGCTCATCTGTCCTGCTGTGTGCTGTTCCCGAACCAGGCTGTGATGCTGCCGGTCAGGATGCTCTCAACTGTGCAGGTGTAAAAAGTCCTGAGCATCTGACAGGGCAGTTTAAAGTCCTTTAGATGTCTGAGATGGAACAAATGCTCCCGGGCTTTCTTTACTATGTGGTCGATGTGACATGTCCATGACAGGTCTTGTGAGTTATGGACTCCAAGATACCGGAAACTCTCTCCACTGGGGCCCCGTTGATGATGAGTGGTTGGTAATTCCTCATTTCCCACTTTGAGCTGAAGTCCACAATCATCTCCTTTGACTTGCTGACGTTCAGGAGGAGATTGTTTTCCTGGCACCATCTCTCCAGGGTTTTAAGCTCCTTAAGGTAGGCTGTCTCATCGTTGTTGGAGATCAGACCCACCACAACTGTGTTATCGGCAAACTTGTTGTCGATGACAATCGGACTTGTTGCTGTTGGCAAAAAAACGACAGACAGTGAAAAGGTTATTTTAGAGTTGTGAGAAAGTGGTCAGAGTTTTGGCGCACTATGCACATTTATCCCGCTTTCAAAAAGGCTTTTAAAAAACTGTCAGGACATCCTCCTGGTGATGACAATCAATAAATTAAATGTGTGGTTCTTCCAAATTAAACCTGTTACCCTAGGCCCTGGAGGGGTAGCTAGAGTGACTGATGTACCAAAGTGACAGGGTATGCCTAATTTTAACGCCATTCTGATGGACTCACCTAATGACCCTGCAGAGGAATCAATGTTTCCAGCAGAGCTTTTGGTCAGACCTCAGCTGCTGTAATGGCTGCGCAAGCATGGAGAGAGTAGGATCCATATGCAGTATGTCTTTATTTACAAACAGTAAATCTAAAGGAGCATGTGGGTCAGAAGATCCAAACACTTTCTGTAAAGCTTGCGCTAAATCTAGAACGGCTAGCAAAAAAATGGTTAGCAAAACAAACACTGGATAAGCTATAAACAAAACGGCTAGCAAAATGGACACTATGGCTTGACGTGAACAAACTGACATGGACATGGTTACATGAAATATAGACAGGCTTGAACAATGAAACATAGACAGGCTTGAACGTGGGTTAACAAACAAACACTTGCGCGGGGGTTTGGCAAAACAATATATCGCCGTGTGTTAATGTTCATACACAGTTTATAAACCCTGCGACCCGGGTGTAATGCGGCCGCAACCGGAAGTGACGCGGCCGCGAGTTCAATACTCTGGTGACGGCTCTCTCTGTGGGGGAGGAGCCTGTGCCGACATTACAGCTGCAGACACACATCTTTGAATTGTGTAAGAGAATCACAGTGCTGGTTTGAAATATAATAAAAGAAATTACATTAACCAGAGGAATGCTGATTGCCTATCTGTTTCTCATCGATGTGATGCCATCGCCTTCTGAAAGTATGGAGTCTAACCCTGAGTCTGAGAGTAAAGTGACCTGACCTTCCTTCAACTTTAGGGCTCGCCAGTTCCTGTGAGCTGAAAGGAGAAATTAGTGAGGACGTTAATAGAGCTCAGTGAGGTTTCCTCTATGCATGAGTTTGATGTAAGTTGCTGTAAATTTACATGCCGCACCATCAAAACCACAGAGGACAAACTTTCATTGAACGGTCTTGCTGACTGGCGGCTGCTGATGAAGAAGCATTAAAACAGCATCTGTCACAGATTATATATGTTGGGATTATCGCAGTCACTCAGCCCTTATGCCTCACGACTCACCATGGGTTGAGTGAGATAGTGCATCCATGAATGTGGATCTGGTCCTTTAGCCATATGATTTGTTTGAACTATTGGAATTGTTGTAGTGTATGGGTTACTGTATTTTACATATATGCATATGACGCTCTGTTATCTGCAGAATTTTTTTATATTTATAGCTCTAATCTTCATTTGTGTCCTGCATTGATACTTATGTATCGATGAGCATTTACAATGTGCAGTGGTGAAGATTGATTAATAAAGATGGATGATCGAAGCTATGCAGACTTTTGGTTCCAAAAGTTAATTTGTGTGCATTTGTCTGTTTTTTATTGTTTTATTTTATCTTTGACCTTTTTGATACAAACATTTTTTCACCAGGCCATTTCATTATTTGTAACTGTGCAGCACATGCGCAGTTGATTTTGCTTCCTCTGGAATACAGTGCAGGCTGCACCGCAGAGCGGGTGGCTCTGGTGTGCTGCAGGACCTCGACCTGATCCTGATGGGGTGTGGCGTGCCACTGCTGGTAAACCCTGTCTGCCCCAGGATTATTTTTCATTATTTTTCATCATTATGCTAAATTGACTCATGGGTTAGACCATGTGTCACAAAGGGGGATGTATGATGTAACATCGGTACAGGACTACCTCCAATAGAGGGAGCACTCACGTGAACTCTATGCACTTCCCACCACATTACTTCTTGCCACGGCACTTCCTGTTTGTTTAGTATTTAAGCCATGTGTTTCTGTTGTTCTGGGTGAAAAATTGTTTGCCGAACCTTGCGCACGTTTGTCTGTATTTGTTAAAACTCTGGTTCAGTTTTGTTAGCTCATGCTACGCCCTAGTGACTGTGCTTCATGTTTAGCCTGCTTGCTAGCGGTTTTTATGCTAGCCGTTTTGGTTTATAGTTAGCCTGTTCAGTTCATGTTTACCTGTGTTCCTGGTAAACCACACTTTGTTAAATAAACCTCTGCACATGGATCCTACTTTGTCTGCCTCCCTGCTACATATGAAATGATGATTATAATTATATAATTATTATAATGAAATAGCAAAGTTCAGATTTACCAAAGGGGTTCAGAATTTTTGTAAATATTGGAACGGTGCATTTGGTTGAAATGGGGTGCCTGAAGGGGTCCTGTTCCAATATTTACAGATGGATTTTAATGAACTTAGTCCATGCTGTGGGAAGAAATACTGTCTGGTAATCATATACATATTTTCTAAATGGGATGAAGTTTTTCCCACAGCCAAAAAGGACTCGCTAAAGAGCTGCTTAATGAAATTATCCCAAGATGGCGGATTCCAGAAAGAATCAGTAGTGATAACAGCACCCTCCTTTGTCAATCAGGCACTCGCGTCCATTTCGAACATTCCAGCTTAAAATCCACTACTCATATTACCCCGAGAGTGCTGGAGCAGTAGAACGAGAAAACAATACTCTAAAGAACAAACTGCTAAATGCTGTGAAGAGACTGGGTTGCCATGGTCCAAAGCACTGCCACTGGTTGTTCACTAACAAAACAAGATCTAACCTGAACCTTTTAAGATTCTTTTTTTAGTAGGCCTCCACGCATGGGAGCAGAACCACCCCAATTAGTGAATTTTGGGGACCTTACTATCATGTGTGATGATGCAATGGTTAAATATTGTGAGAAGGTGTCTTCTGCTTTTGCTTCTGTGACTAAGCAGGTTAGAAGGTCGGCGAGTGGATTGTGATTAAGGACATCAGATGTACACAGTGGGACTCTGAGCATTGGAGAGGATCACCCCAAGTGCTCCTGGTGAGCCCTACAGCCTGTAAAGTGGAAGGATGAGCATCTTGGATTCACCAAAACTACACACATCGTGTTCCTGCATCACCGACAGACACCAGTGACACACACTACTGTACAGAGCACCCAATCGCTTGCTGGGTGGGCCAGGTGAGAGACGGGTACGGGGAAGGCGTATCTGCACCTGAAGCGCCATCACGCGAGTTTGAATAAAGTTGGGTTTCCTCTGTCCACTGGGGGTGTGAAAGCAGTGTGCTGGGTGCAATATCAACATGAGATTAATCTTATTTTGATCAACTCAGCCTTGCTGGTTGTCTGGGTTAACACTGGATCTGCACACCCATGCGATAATGAGTTCTGGAAATTCGCCGATTGGACTGCGAAACAACATACCAATGAACATGCTACGTTTGCCAAGTGTGGCCTACGTACGTGCGGCGTACAAACAACAACACACATTTACATTGTGTCCTTCCACAATGTGGATTTACATTTTGTAAGTGACTTTTTAACTGTGGCTGCTGTATGCATGTTTGCTATTCATGAATATTTATGTATCACGCCTGGGGAGACAAAAGACACTCCCCCGCTAAGTAATCTTCCCCTATCAAGGTGGAATGCTGTGAAAAGACTTGCATTGTTCTTCACTTTGTTCTTCATGCAAAACCCAAATGATTTAGCATGTGTGTCACTTGGTAGGACTGTGGCCTGGACGTCCGCCTGAGGGCGTCACGAACTGTGTGTGCGTTTGGTGTCACATAGCACATATGCCACTGTGTTGCATATGCACAATGCACAGACACACACAAACACACACACACTCACATGCTCAGTCTGATTGCTCGCACCTGTATGCACTTGGGGTTAATCACGGGTTGAGCATAAATAGGCCACGCTGACGGTTATTCAGAGTGAGTCATTGTTTGTGTTATCCGAATTCTCCAGCATTGTGCTTATTGGTGAAATTCTATTCACTGGGTATCCTGTTACATTGTAGTATAATATGAAAGCTATCTTCCTAATGAGCTTGTTATGAAACACAGGTGGAGTGGAGTCGGGGCTGAGGCAGTCTGTCATGTCTAATACTTTTTACATTTGCAGGTTGCCTTTTTTTATATAATTATGAACATATTATATTTAGACAGATTAATGATAAATGGTAATGGTCTGCACATAAATATACAGTTAAAACATTTCCTCTCCAGATGCCGCATATTTATATTTCCAAACTGTATCATTCTGGGGAAAAAATGTATTTTACCAACAGGCAAAGAACTTAATGACCTTTGACTTAGAAATGGCATAATTAAACACACCCACAGTCAAGGCCAAATTCCATTAGGACCCACCAATTTCCTGAAAGTTCATCAGAAGTGCACACTGGCTAATGGACCATTTCCACTTGATAATTGTATTATTAATGTAGAGTCAGAGCACTTAGCCCCGTCGTAAGCATATGCTGATACTCCTGAGACTGCATTCAGTGTGCTGCTACCAAGATTCTCACTTTTTCATAATGAAAATTATTAATCTTATTGTTGTTTCTCTTTTTCCTCTTTTAAGATTCCTCTTATTGAGTAGGGTTAGAAAAAATTCCTGTCTAATTCACTCAAGTTACTAAAATTGCAGAAAAATCCTAATATACCCTTTTCCTGAAATTTAATACCTGCTTCAACGAACACAGTTATGCAAAAATAATAAACTTACTTACAAATTACTGATTTATTCATATTAGAGCATTATAAAGAAGTCTGCAGTAAATCCTTACATAGTAAATTCAGTACACTGTTAGTAAAGTAGTTATAAAATAAGCATTTTTTATATGACTACAATTGACACCTCTAATCTGAAAGTACATTTCAGTGAGGACATTTACATTTTATCTTTCGGTAAGCATTCAGTTGTACTCATGTTTGAAACTGAATTAATGGTTTATGTTTGACAGTGAAGGCTTTGGCTGGAAGTGCATTGTGATCAGTGTTGGGCATGTTACATAGTTATAGTTACTCACAAATAGTAGCTGAGTTAGTAACTGAGTTACATCACTATAAAAGCAACTAATTTCCATGGAAAGTAACTATTGTGTTCAAATATGTCAAATAACTTAAATGCCCCCAATATTAAATATGATAAATGAATGAAATGATCTTGACATCGACTCCTTGTTACTGGTGTGTGCAACTGTGCATATGCTTGTGTGAACAAAGCTAGCTACTCTTCCTCTGGTTGGCAAACGCTTTACATACAACTGACTGAGGTCGCCCAGTCAGGAAATCTAGGATCCAGTTACAGAGGGAGGTGTTCAGGCCCAGCATATAGAAATGTACTAAATAATGATAGCAGCATTCACTTACACTGCCCCCACAGAAGAAGACTGCCCTCAGACTGGAAAAAGCCAACTCCACAACCCCAAGAAGAAGCCCCCTCCCTTGGCTCTTGCTTTTATTTATACCTCTCTATACCACCATTGTTACTTAATTCACTTTGCTACATTATGCCCTTAACTGACTCACCTCCCCATTCAACCCTCTGTGGTCAACCGTATCACCCACTTTTTTTATCAGTGCAAAAGACACAAAAATACTCCCTCGATTTAAGTCATACAGATAAGTTTCATACACCAATCAAAACTTTGAAGTGTCTATTTTTTTTTGTATACATGTCAAACACAAAAAATACGTTGTGCTTTTCACCAAATAAAAATAAAAACGGCATATGTCTTTTACCGTACCGTGCTCTACCGTTTAGCAGAGTCTAGTCTGAAATGCCCCGGAAAAGGAACTGTCATTTACTGAGTAATTGTCACACAAACAAATCAAACGTCTGCAGAAAGCTTAGAATGTCTATTTTTAAATGCTGTACAACACATCAAAAACAAATTTTCTCAGTATATGTAATCTGTATGAAAATAAGCAGAGGTGCCTCAAGTATTACTCATTATTTTTAAAGCGCTGCGGTAGCCCCGCTCACAGCAATATTCACATGCTAAATTGTCTGGGCTTCGCGTGATGAACAAAGTGAAGAACAATGCAAGTCTATTTACAGCATTCCACCTTGATGGGGGAAGTGTACTTAGTGGAGGAGTGTCTTTTGTCTCCCCAGGCGTGAAATACATAAATATTCATTACTTTAACATAAACACGCATACAGCAGTAATGAATTTTGTTTTCATATTATTGTTGTTTGTGAATAAGTGGTTAGAATGGTTTTCACATCATTTTGAAATAAACATTCAGGTTTACATGACTGATTACTCAAATCTCTTATTACAAACTATTCAATACAGTTTTAGGGCCTTATTCCAGTAAAAAAAATAGTTTGGAATACTCACTACCCTTGCAAAATATTCTTTTCATGTACATTGTTGTGGAAATCCAACCTTAATGGATTATGGGGACCAGATCAGTCAAAAACATGTAGTATAACAAAGATTTTATTAAATTATGAAAGTGTTAAAGTAAAGAGATTAAATATTTATTAACGTGATCAGAGTATTAAGGCAATTCTTAGATCTAAGGGTGCAGTCTGAGACCGGCGTGAAGCTAGGTTTCAGAGTCACACTATTTGAATAATCAAAAATCTTATTTTTATGCAAACAGTCTTACACACACACACACATAGATGCACAGACATTCTGTCGCTCAAAGAAGTATAAGTTCACGACGCCATCTTGAACCGGAAGTGACGTCACGATGAACCGGAAGTGGTTAATACTCCGGTGACCGGCATCGCGGTGTTACAGTACCCCCCCTCCTACGGAATCCTCCAGGAGTCCTTTTCCTGGGACGCCCCCGGGGTCGCGGGGCGGGACGGTCCGGGTGGGCCGCATGAAATCCCTGGTTAAAGATGGGTCCAGAATATCCTGGGAGGCCACCCACGCCCTCTCTTCAGGGCCATAACCCTCCCAATCAACCAGATACTGAAGGAGACCCCGCCGTCGACGAGAGTCCAAGATCTCCCGGACCAGGTACGCCGGCTCACCGTCAATCTCCAGTGGCGGAGGCATAACCCCAGCGCCCACCGGGTCAGCAGCCCCATGGGCTGGCTTGAGAAGGGACACATGAAAAGAAGGAGCAATACGGTAATGACTGGGAAGCTCCAAACGGTAAGTCACTGGGTTGATCCGTCGTAGCACCTTGAAAGGACCAGTGTATCGCGGACTGAGCTTTTTACTCGGGAGTCTGAGCCTGAGGTCCCGTGTGGAAAGCCACACCAGCTGGCCTGGCTGGTAATCCGGGTGAGGTCGGCGATGGCGATCG
>JAOUQX010078950.1:0-12629 GCA_028566295.1 Liobagrus marginatus
AATGTGCCGGACGATGGAATCTCCGATGATCACCACGTCTCGTTCAGTCTCGCGGAGAGCGTTGAAACGGTTGCGGGTGGAGATCTCAAAGACAGGTTGCGAAGGGGGGCGGTGAGGTTCTCGACCGCGGCCGGGCCCGGGTCTTCCGCAGCTGCTGCAACCAGGGTCTTTTCTGTTTTCTGTTAGGTAATTATCTATTACATAATTAGTCAAGGGAAGCTCAATATCTTAAAGTTATTATAAATAGTTCCCGTGCTTTGATGTTATTCAAAATTGACATCTCATACATATAGCTTATCCAAGTAGATCCTAGGGATTGTGCTGGTAACATATTTACAAACTCCAACTGTTTTTTATTCATTCAAACCTCAAACTTCGAGTTATTTTGTATGTTGAAAATACTCCCCTCCAAAAAAAAGTTATTTATATGTGAATATACTTATGTAATTATACAGATTTTGTGATTAATGAACAAAACCCTTTTATTGAAAACATTATGTGCAGTACGCTACGGTGTTCATTTAATAGCAAATAACGCTAAAAAGCTATAGTTAGCCTTGCATAGCCTTGGGCGTGCCAAAGCCCCACCCCCCCTTTAGGTGCCATAGGGGAGGCCCGGGAGATTCTGATAGGGCCCCTGGTTGCGGGGTTGAGACCATGGGCCGCGGGAGGTGGGGCAGGTGCAGTGGGCCCGGGCCATGGGGAACGTGGAGGCGCCAGTGAGGCTAAAGGGGGGAGTGACGGTAACGGCAAGGTCAAAGGGGGGAGCGACGAAGCTGGCGAGCTAGAGCTCATAGCTTGGTGTGTATTTGAGGCGAAAGGGGGGAGCGAGAGAGCCGGTGAGGCCAGAGGGGGGAGCGAGGCACGAACAACGTCTGTAGCCAAGGTGGTCGACTGAGTGACGTCCTCTGCCACATAGGCAGACTTAGCATCGTCCTCAGGCAAGCTGAGGGACAGAGCGACATCCTCGGTCGGGCCCGTGAACGGAGCAATGTCTGACGCCAAGCGGCAGCCGCAATATGCACAACCATGGCCTTGGGTGGGAGGATGGAGTCAGTGTCTCCCTTCCTACTGCTATCGGGCCTATAACCACATTGGGGGCCGGTACTAAATTCAGGCTTACGAGGAGGGCCAATACAAAGTTTGGGAGCTAGTTCGAGGCTGGGACTTCGCTCTTGAGCAGGTTCGGGGCCGGGACTGGGGACCAGTATTGCTACACGGCCGAAACTGGGCTTATGCGTAAGTTCGGGGCCGAAACTAGAGGCTTCAATGTCTATGGGGCCGTAGTGTGACTCGGGAGCATGATCAGGATCGGGGTCACTACTGGGTTCGTGAAGGAGTGCAGGGCCGATTGGGGACACACCTTTATTGGAACTACAGGGCCTACACAGTTGTCAGGAACTGGGTCGGGGCCACTACTAGACTCGGGAGCCGAATCGGGGTCACTACTGGGCTTATGAGTGGGTTTGGAGCTGGGGATCAGTGCAACTACGGGGCCGATGCACGGCTCAGGAGGGAGTCTGAGGCCGATATGGGGCTCAGGAGGGAGGACGTGGGCGACAATGACAACTGGGACCTCTGGCTGGAGCTCCAGTCTGTCACAGTCTCACAGTCAGACTCAAGCAGAGAGAGGAAGGTCTCCCAGTCCGTCATGCGCTGAGCTCCGTGATACGTGCGCGGAGCTGGGGAGAAGTAAGGCGTGAGCTTGTTTTCTTCACACCACACGCAGGATGTTATTGTCTGTGAATTCGCGCTTGCCGTCCTCGAGCAAGTCGTCTTTGGACCAGTCGGAACCTCCCTCGTAATACCAGTAAGCTGGCTGGTCAGCGTGCTGGCATGAAGCACGCGCATGCTGCTTTCAGTGTTTTTGCTGGCGCTGGCTCGTGCAGGACGCGCGCTATTCCCCCTCCGCTGACTCGGTTAGGATGAAGATTTTTTCCCACTCTGGATCATACGGTGGATCTACCCAGAATGGTTCACACACTTCCTGTTAGTTGCCCTCTGTCCTCTTCCTCCTCCGGGCCCCAGCGCGAGCACACGTTTGCTGTAGCATGCTCGCGGGGTAAGCCATCGGCTTCATCATCTTCCTGATGTTGGCCGAATTTCGAGGAGGTTCTGTGCTGTGCGTCGATCGGCGAGTCATTCTGTGATGGAGATGAGGTGAACGGCTTGGACTGCACCACCATCCGAATCATATAGTACGCATTACACACAAATGCAGAGTGTGAACACATCTTTCCTTTATTTACTGACAGCGTAAACACAGTGGTAACCACATCAAATAATACCAACCATTACAAAGCAATGACTCACGTCTGACTTAGGCAGCACAATATAATATGTAATAATATAATATATTTGAGCTCCTTGCCAGCCAGCCACCATCCGCACAAGCTGCAGATTAGCGCTTTGTTGGATGTCTTCTTTCTTGTGTCTTATCTTCTGCTCGCGCTGTCTCAGAGTTTTTTCAGTGTGCACTGCATATTGCGTAGCTGTGGCAAAAGGACAAGTGCCAATAGTAATGCATTGCATTCTCACAATTTGTTGGATGTCTGGTAACCTCATCCTCAGCCATCCTCAGATGATTCTCGTATGGATCCAGAGGGACTCCGCCCAGAAAGGTGGGTCTCATCAGTCCACTATGTAGATGAAACACCTCTTGTAAGCTGCATATATACTGGTGAACATATTCATCTTCATTTTGCTTGCAGGTAGTGACTTTCATCAGGTCACCTTTGTAAGGAAATGCATTTCTTAAGGCTGTCTCGAGGTGTTGGACAAACTCCCAATACACCAAATTGTCACCATGGTCGTATCCCGGGTGTGATTGACGCTGCTCATCACCCCACTCCATGTCGAGTTTTGTGAATTGCAATCCTAGGTGGGAGGCAAACAGTCTACGCAATTCATGAGATGTAGGTCTAAATTCAAGAAAAAATATACGTAACTGTAAAAAAATTAATTTCTCTGGGCCCCCGGAGATCGGAGGCAGATGCTTTGCATTTGCTTTGTCTTAACACCAGTATAGGCCCCTGGGGCCCTGCAACTTCGACCATGGGTGCCTGGATATCTGTGTGTTTTGAGTCATCTGAACTGTCGGTATCAGAGTGTTCAAATTAGATCAGTGTATCAGAGTATCAATTTTTACCTTTTGGTCAGTGTCCTGGCAACCCTGGATCTCCTGGAGGGACGTTTGATATCTCGTGAGCATCTTTCAAGCCACACCCCATTATGTTCCTACTTCCTCTACATACCGGGGCGGCAGGTCAATATGCTGTTCATGCCGGGTGTGGTCGGCGGAGGCAGCAAGGGCTAGATGCGGTTGAACTAGTAGGTGTAACGCCTCCCCAACCATCGCCGGAGTTCTAGCACTTCCGGGGTCGCGATGATGTCACTTCCGGGGTAGTCATAGCGGCGGAGGCGGGACTTCCGGGTCACAGCGTATATAACCAGCGCAGCCACAAGGGAACTCCGCGAAGTATCGTTTGCCACAAACATACCAAGCGTTTAACCTGCTATCTTTCTCTCTCTACCTTACAGAAGGAACCTTGAAGCTCCACAGCCTCCACAGCTTCCACAGCCTGCCAAACCTCCATTGTCACGTTTCACAGCACCCTGTCTCCACAGTCACAGCCTCACCACAAGCGCCTCCTCCCTCACCGAAGATCACGTTTGTTTGCTAATGCTCCTAACTCACTGTGTGTCACTGAACTGAATAAAACTCACTGCATAACGGATCCACTTCTCATTCTCATTTTGTGAATGTTACAGTAGGTTCAGGCTAGGGCTAGTGGTTCTGGTTGAATGACTGGCAGGTCTTGCTGGTTCAGCAGTCCTTACAACAGTGCTGGAGGCAGACCAGGAGCAGGAGGGAGAGGAGGAGGAGGCAGTGGGCAACTGTCCAGGTCTGGGTCAATCCCAACCAGAGCTAAAGTCTCGGCTGTCGGCGCCAAAGGAGACACAGAATAAGAAAAATTAAGGTTAATTTCACACTTGCCCTGTCTAATTTTTGCTCTTGACATCCACAGCATAAATATCTGCCAATCAACTTTTTTGTCTATTTTCTTCTTACTCTCATAATCTTTCATTCTAAATCTAACTTCATTTAACATTTTAGCAGAAAAAGTTCCCCTTTCGGGAAAACCAAAGTTATCATTCCACCAAGTAACTTGTGACAGACTCCATATCTCATGTTTCCTGTACATTTCTCTTAAACATCCATTCCCATATTGGGCTATTCCCAGTCTACTTAAAATTTCAGATTCATGCACACCTTTACCTCAGCACGACCCCATAACGGAAAATCACTCACGTCTCAATAATTCGTCAATAAAAGAGCAGAAAACCTTGTTTTCCCTTGTGTTCTAGTCCTCAACTAGATGGCCTCTTCCTTCTCAAAATAAACAAACGAAATTCTTACAAAAACCTTATGCAGAAAAACTTATGCTTTTGAGTAACAAATCCTCTTTCTCTCAGGTGGGCTATTTGTCAAGATACTTGCATTGCTCCGACCCTCATTCTGAGTCCCGTTGACTTGATGGCAGCTGGGGATCGAAAAACGATTCTGAAAACTCTGGCCAGTAGCTGGCCCCAGAGAGTTTGAAGTATCCCACTTCCTGACACCAAGATGTTTTGGAAATTTACCTATCAATGAGTAAATCACCTTAAAGAGAGATAGAAACGTTGGTCAAACAGGAATATTCTCTTTTATTGCCAGCAATAGCAAATTGCTCCAAAATGTACAACTTCAGCATAACACTTTAGACCAATTCCAAAATGGCTGTCTGTTCCAAGAGCTTATATTCTTCAGCCACTCTGGACAGGGAGTGTAAGGGGTGGATCAGAAAGGTTTTACGACGTCCCATTATCTAAATGATCTCTGCAGCTGAGTAGTGTAAATTTACCTATTATTAAATAAATCACCTTAAAGAGAGATTGAAATGTTAGTCAAACAAGAATATTCTCTTTATTGCCGGCAACAGGGAATTACTCCAACATGTACAGAACATCTTAGATCAACTCTGAGGAACTGTGTGTTACAGTACTCTTTTTATCCCTCAGCCAGATAGGAAGAGGGAGGATAATTAGTGGATCAAAGCGTTTTATGACGTATTGATCTCTGCAGCTGGGTGACTGTCTCGAGCTTATTACCTCCTGACCATTGGGTTTATTTTCCCTGTCCAAACAGGAACAGGTGATCACCCCATCCTTACTTCCTCCTTTTTACAACAAGTTAGACTCTTTCCACACTCCACACAGACTGTCACGCTGTCCCTGTTGGTAGAGCGTGGGGAGTTATTGGAGGACCCAAATGCAGCAGAGGTGAGATGGAAGCGCAAAGCACAGAGAGACGTAGCGTGGGGGATGCACACAACAACATGGAAGTATCAAAGTCTTTAGAATCCAAGTAGGCAAAACGTGGAGAGCACAACAAAGTAATATCCTTGAATAAACGCATGGAAAGTTGCTTAGTACGTCAGCAAACAATACTTCGCGTTCTCCCAGGGGTAGAGGAGCTGTTTATATACACCCTACCCCGGAAGTAGAACATCGTGGCGCCATCTTAACCCGGAAGGGACGTCGGCGTGAACCAGAAGTGACTAGTACTCCGGTGAAACATCCCGCGATTCTTCATCAGAATCAAAAGAAGTTTTATAATAATTTTCAGTGTTATCGACGTTCAAATCATTGTAGTCGCCTTGATGCTCCATTTTCAGAAGTTGATAGGAGTTTTCAAGTAAGAAATTTGTACATCGTTGGCTGGAATGTAGGTGCAACAGAATCGCTTAGCATGTTACAAACACCCCCCTTCTTTGCAGTGATCCTGTCAAGAACCAGTCTGTTCTGAATAGCGGTAAGGCAGAGTGCTGTCAGTTCTTTTTATACCTTCAATGGCCAGGTTTGTAGCATTCACGTATGTAGTTAATCCGTAATGTGTGATCTTGCGTTGATTCCAGACTTGAGTTACACCGTACTGGGGAAATGCTGCATCCCAGAATTTCTGACACTTGGATTTAAGTTGGTGTTCTGGTGATAGAAACATGTCATCAGAAGATGAGCGCTTCTTTACGGAATATACTATGACACTTGTTTGCTTTCCCATCATACAGTCAGTAGATAGACACACTTTTGATAATGCGGTCAAAATGGATGAGACAAGATCTTGACTGGGAGCCATAGTGTGTGTGATTACTGACGTAGGCCACACTTGACAGACGTAGCATGATTCGTTAGTATGTTGTTTCGCAGTCCATTTGGCGAATTTCAAGAACTCATTATCATGTGGGTATGCAGATAGAGAGTTAACGCACATAATCAGCTGGACTGAGGTGATCATGATAAGGTTATATTTCATGTTGATCTTGCGCCCAGCACACCGCATTCACACCCTCAGTGGACAGAGTTAACCCAACTATCTTCGAACCAACGTGATGGTGCTTCAGGTGCAGATATGCCTTCCTTGTACACATCTCGCACCTGGCCCGCCCAGCAAGCTATCGGGTGCTCCGTACACTAGTGTGTGTCACTGGTGTCTGTCGGTAGCGCAGGAACACGATGTGTGTAGTTCTGGTGAATCCAAGATGCTCGTCCTTCCACTTTACAGGCATTAGGGGCCACAACGAGCACTTGGAACGGTCCACTATAACGTTCAGAGTCCCACTTTGTATGTCCGATGTCCTTGATCACAATCCACTCGCCGACCATCTAACCTGCTTAGTCACAGAAGCAAAAGCAGAACACAACCTTCTCACAATATTTAACCATTACATCATCACACATGATAGTAAGGTCCCCACAATTCACATGTTGGGGTTGGTTCCGCTCCCATGCTTGGAGGCCTGCTAAAAAGGAATCTTAAAAGGATCAGGTTAGATTTTATTCTGTTATTGAACAACCAGTGGCAGTGCTTTGACCCATGGCAACCCAGTCTCTTCTCAGCATTTAGCTAGTTTTAGCATTTAGCTAGTTTGTTCTTTCGAGTATTGTTTTCTCGTTCTACTGCTTCCCCACTCTCGGGGTACTATGTGCGGTGGATCTTAAGCTGGAACATGTTCGAGATGGATGCGAGTGCCTGTTTGACAAAGGGCAAGTGCCTGTTTGACATGTTTTGTGTTACGTCATGTCATTGGTTAGCGCACACGCGTATGATCTGTTATGTTAAACGACACACACCTGATTGTCATTTATGTTAATTATGTTGTGTATAAAAGAGAAGTGATGAGAGGAACTCATCGCAGATTGTTATGTTAATTAGACTAACCACGTAGCGTAGCTCCGGTACAGCGTGCCTTTATTTCATGTCCTGTCACAGTGTCAATAAAAAGGACTTTAAACTCACAGCAGCCTGCATTACGGGTCTTCAATACTGCTATCGGAGCGCTTACAGCTCAGACAACAACCCCAGTGAGCTGTATATGCTACAATCCAGGGCATTCAAACCACTGTTAGTGTTGAAAACGTCCAGAAGTCTTGCCATGTAGTGATTCACAGTCTCATCACTGTCCCGTTTGCATGTAATTATTTTAGACAAAACCCTCTGTGCTTGCTTCAGTGAGCTGGGCTAAAGCGTCTGTATATGGCTGCAACAGGAGTGGAACCGGATGTCCTGTTCACATAAGTTGGGGCTCATCTGGAGGGCTCGCTGATTTACTGCTGCTTCCAGATCAGTGTAGAGAAGCTGTAGCGATGGTGGTCGGTAATCGGTGGAGGCCGTGGAGGCAGAGGTGTTGGTGCTGGTGCAAGCAGTGCTTGTAGCAGAGGCAGAGTTGTTGGGGTGGAGGTCGGGTGAGAGGGTAGGCATCCCAGCTCCAGGTTACTCTTTATCAGAGATCACATCTCAGCCACAGGAGCAGAGGGAGAAACAGAAGACCAAGAAAAAGAGAAAAAAAATTTGATTCAGACTTGCCCTGTCTAAATTTGTTTCTGACATCCACAGAATAAATATCAACCAGACATCCTCCTTGTCTATATTTTTTTCCCTTCCTACTGTCATAATCTTTCATTCTTAGTCTAACTTCTTTAAACATCTTAACAGAGAAGATTCCTCTTTCAGGGAACTCAAACTTATCTTTATCAAACAACTAACTTGAGACAAACTGTATCCCATTTTTTCTGTACATTTCCCTCAAACATCCATTCCCATTTTGGGCTAGTCCCACACTACTTAGGAGTTCAGCTTCATGCACACTTTTATCACACACACAACATTTACCACAGCACGACCTCATGACTGACAATCACTCACTTCTCAATTGTTCATCAATAAAAGAGCGGAAAACCTTGTTTTCCCTTTTGTTCTAGTCCTCGACTAGATAGGCCTTTTACTTCTCAAAATAACCAACTGAATATCACTTACTCTTTTGAATAACAAATCCTCTCCCAGGTGGGCTCTTTTTCTAAATAGTTGCGTCGCTCTGGAAGCCAGTCTGAGTCCCATTGACTTGATGACAACTGGGGATCAAAAACGATTCTGACACCTGTACAATCTGTACACCTCAGCTGGTCCTGGAGAGATCGAAGTATCCCACATTCTGGCACTAAGATGTAATGGAAATTTACCTATTATTAAATAAATCACCTTAAAGAAAGATTGAAACGTTAGTCAAACAAGAATATTCTCTTTATTGCCGGCAACAGGGAATTATTCC
This sequence comes from Liobagrus marginatus, assembly GCA_028566295.1. Taxonomy (NCBI): domain Eukaryota; kingdom Metazoa; phylum Chordata; class Actinopteri; order Siluriformes; family Amblycipitidae; genus Liobagrus; species Liobagrus marginatus. The sequence continues at coordinate 8,649 of JAOUQX010078950.1, forward strand.
AACATGTACAGAACATCTTAGATCAACTCCGATGAACTGTGTGTTACAGTACTCTTTGTATCCCTCAGCCAGATAGGAAGAAGGAGGGTAATTAGTGGATCAAAGGGTTTTACGACGTATTGATCTCTGCAGCTGGGTGACTGTCTCGAGCTTATTACTTCCTGACCATTGGGTTTATTTTCCCTGTCCAAACAGGAACAGGTAATCACCCCCATCCTTACTTCCTCCTTTTTACAACAGGTTAGACTCTTTCCACACTCCACACAGACGAATAAACTAACTCAGACATTTAGATAACTATATAAAGAGAGAAAACTTTATTTGTTAATTTAACAATGTAATTCCCATTACAGTAGCTTAAACTCAATTCTGTCTCTGGTTGTAACGTTTCATAGAATACACAAGAGAGGATCCAGGTGCAGAATAGGTAAGTTTATTAAATGTCAAAGAATACTCAGGGTATAGCATGGTCAAAGTCTTTAGAAGCCCTGGGCTAAGAACCAGTCTGGCTGTGGAGGAAGGCTGTAATACACGTAGTGGGTCTTGGCATCGTAAACGGTAAGTCCTGGTAAATCCTTGAAGCATAGAAATCACGTAGTTACTTGGTTGTCTGTAAATCACCAAACAAGAAAGCATTAGAAGGCTTGGCACGTTGCTGAGCAAACAATACTTCGCGCTAGCTGCTTGTGGCTAGTCTGCTTATATACACTGGGACCCGGAAGTGAACTCGCGCTGAACCGGAAGTGACGTCATCCGTGACCCGGAAGTGACTAGAACTCGGAAGAACGCGAACGTAATGTTACACTGGTGTATTACCTCTTCCCTCTTCGTACCAATTGCTTATCTTCCTTACCAAAACAGTATTCCTAAGTCCACCTCTGGCCTTTTTACAACATGCCAGAACACTCTCACATTCCACACAGGTAGATAATTAGCTCAGGCTTAACTGCCTAAACATATGGAGAAAACTTCATTTGTTAATTTAAACAATGTAATTCCAATTACAACCCAAACAAGAACAAGTAATAAACCTCCATTCATAAATCCCCTGCTGACCCTTTTACAACATGTTATAACACTCTCACAAACCACATGTACAAAACAAATGGTGAGCTCAAATTTAACTGCCATTCTAATCATATGGAGAAAACTACGTTTGTTAATTTAAACAATGTAATTCCCATTACATATCACAAACGTGGTTGGTCTCTTTAAATTTCTTTTTACATTAATTTCCAGTGCGTAAATCGTATTAAAATAATTATGACAACAAACGATGGTGCACGTCAGTGGGAGCTCCGCGTTGCCAGAAAGATGTGAAAGCCTCATCGTGTGATTTGTTGATTATTGTCACTTCAGGGGGTTTAGGTCCAGTGCAGGGGCTGCTGAGCAATCGCTACAGTGTGGCACGTACGCAAGCGCAAAACCGGGGCTACAGTTAAACTTACACTGGGTGTTAAACTAGCAAACAAAATGGCTAGCAAGAGGCTAGCTATAAGCAAACAAAAGAGGCTAGCAACTGGTGAGCTACAATGGGTAATTCAATAGTTCACAAACAAGAGATAACTTAGCTGAGGCGCAGATGTAGGTCCTTGGTTAGTAAATCCAATGGAACACGAAACGCTTGGTATGTTTGTCAAAACAATACTTCTCGAAGTCCCGTTCGCGCTGTCTTGTTTATATAGATCGCGACCCGGAAGTGAAAGATCGCAGGAACGACCTCACCGGAAGTGACGCGGCGGCGAACCCGGAAGAAGGTCAAAACTCCGGTGAGCGCTCCCACGATGTTACAATTATCACAGGTTTACCACAAGTTTTATTTAGACGTAGTTAGTCGTAGATATTTATATATAGTATTCTAGAATTATAGCTGAAATATAAATAGCATTGTGAAAACATTTCCAAAACACAGTTTTGTCTTACAATAGTTGTTATCCACTGTACCATCACGGCAAGTTAATCCAGCACGCTAAAAAAAATAAATGCATGTAGCTTCAGTTCCGTACCTAATACATTCAGAATTAATTTTGTAATTCCGTGTATAAATGTCGCTGAAACGTGACAGTCAATGAGGAGATTAGGATCCTAGTGCAGGAGTGTTTACTGAACAGAGTGGGTTTGGTGAATAGGTTGTAACGTCTCAGCCGAACCGAAAGGTAATCTTCGAATGAGACGTGATCCAAGAAGTGCACGAAATCCAAGCGCAGGGTGAGTAAACATAGTCTTTATTTAAGTGCACAATTCAGCTCTAAACAAAATGTGAAGCAAAGAAACACTTAATGAACCATGCTGGTCTTACGCCAGCGTCCTCTATTTAAACGAAACATGATTAACTAAAACAAACCATCATCAGGTGAGGCTGGTTAAGTGTGGGAGTGGTCATTGGGTGTGTGTGTGTGTGAACAGGGAGCATGTGAGGTCATGTGAACAAAAATAACAGACAGGTGAAAACACACACACACACAGTCTCGTCGCTTCCTCCGGTTGGCGACCGGGCCAATGTCCTTTATGGTTACACAGGTACAAACACGGCTAAAGCTACTAGCACAGTGAACTTTAGCTAACACACACAATGGCTAACAAATGACAACTAATAAACAGGAACTGGGCTTGGCTTGAGATTTACACAGAACATAAACGTGACTTGGCATAGAACACTTAACAAACACTACAACAAACAGATCGACGATTTACCAGCGTGAAACAAACAGATTAACATAGTAGGTAGCTCAATACCTTACAACCATTCAACTGAAAGCACACGGTTTATATACAAAACCAAACAGGAAGTGAAATGCAGGGGGCAAAGTTCCTGGTGCAGAAAGTGTAAGCGGAGGCTCCCTCCACTGGTAGGAGCCGGGTACTGCCGTAACAGTCGCTTGATATCACGTTAGTTGTCGGACTGAAGCCACAAGGCTGCTATGCTGTTAGTTCTATGACAAACCACATGGCTACCCGAGAGGAACATTTTAATGTTCTTGTATTAACATTGTATGCTTTATTAATAATGTGTGCGTGTGTGACTCGTGGAATTTCATGTATTTGTGACTGTCAATGAGCAAACGGAGCTAAAGCATGAGGCACAGGTTAGTGTCTGCATGGACCAACTTTTAGTTTAGCTAATCTGCGCTAGTGCACAATTTACTATTTTATATGATTAATTACACTTAATCTTTCTATATTCTGGTCTAATTTGATCTCTTTAGATTTCTTGTTTATACACATGTCCAGCCTAACGCATCGCTAAAGAAATAAATGCATCCTACCTTCATTAAATCTTAAAATATTAATTCCGTTATTCGTGTATAAATATTGCTAATATCACGTTACATGTCGGATTAATAATGTAACCAAAACAGCGGGCATAAACTTAGGCCTAGTTGCCATTTTTTCATCAGCTTTCCTCACAAAACTCGGCTACATGGTAAGCACTTCACAGCATAGATCTGCTGGCACAGATCAACGTAAGCATGACCTCTGCATTGCCAGATTGATGTGAAAGCCTCATTGTGTGATTTGTTGATTATCACTAGTTCAATCGCCAAATACTGGTGTTCTGTGCTTGTGCACAATGTGTAACAACGCGGGATGCTTCACCGTACTAGGGACTTCCGGTTCGTGGTGACGTCACTTCCGGTCCAAGATGGCGCCGCGATGTTCTACTTCCGGGTTGGGGTGTATATAAATGGCTCCCTCACACAGGAAAAACGCGAAGTATTGTTTCCCGACGTACTAAGGCATGTTTCCTGTGCTTTGGATTACTAAAACGTTGTGGATTACAAAGACCTTGCTTTGGATTACTAAAACTTTGTGGATTACAAAGACTTTGCTTTGGATTACCAAGATTTTGTGTGGATGACTAAAACTTTGCTTTGGATTATTAAAACTTTGTGGATTACAAAGACAAGATACAGTGGGCTCGTCATGCACCCCCTCTCCTCACCTGCAGGTTCTGAGTCTGGGTCACTGGCACACTCTGAA
>JAOUQX010078979.1:0-12620 GCA_028566295.1 Liobagrus marginatus
CACCCCATTCGCCCTTTCAACCATGCCTTGAGACTGCGGGTGGTACACACACCCCAACCGTTGTTTTATACATAATGCCCCGATCCTCTGATCACTGACTCCGAGCCTTACCCACTGAGCCACCACCACCCCCCACGTTGTAAGTGCTACTGTTTTTATGTTGTCTAGAAGCTCCAGTGGCACATGGCATGCAGCATTTCAAATCCATAGCTTTCAGTTACAGATACCAATGTATAAATTCATTAGTCATATTAAGTCATGATGTCATAAATTTAGTCTGTCAGTAAAAGTGTCCAATAACTGGTCTGTTACTGACTAAAACGGAGTGTCATTAGTGTTTACCTATTGACAGAGACGTTAGTCAAACAGGAAATATTATTTCTTTATTGCTGGCAATAGGGAATCATCAATGCTCAGCGTGAACAGAGCAGAGTGGAGTTCTAAAGAATTCTCACTCTCGGGCATGCTTTTTATCCCAGGAGCAAAACCTGTGAGAAGGCGAAGGTGGGTGCTGTTGGTGTAAAGATGGAATGCACATTGGTCAGGTTGTTTAAACCTCACTCTGCCCTTGAGAGTTCTATCATGAATATGGTTCCTGTGTTTTTCTTTTCTTCTTTTCCCACATCACAAAAAGATACAATAGCTTCATTTGTTCACTTTATTTATGTTAGGGTTATGGTAACTAGGGTTAGGGTTAGGTCACAGTGGTGGGGAGCTCTGACTGGGGGTTACATGTTCTGAGCGGGCTGCAACCTTTGATCCTCACTCCATGCTGTGGCTTGTCGCTCAAAAATCACTTTCACTCATGGGAGAGCTCACAGGCTCTCTAACTTATATTCTCAATATAATTCACTATCTTTTTCCAAAAAATAGCTGTACCCACCATCGGAGTTCCTCCTCTCCTCTTCTTGGATGGCTTCTTTAATATGAAAATACATTGCTATATGTATTTCTGTTATCCGCTGCATGTAGCTTGTAATCTTACCCTCCAGCTGTTCTCCTGTTGCTCCCTTCAGTGGTTTCTTGATCACTATCACTGGCATCGGCCAACCTGTTAACATCTCATATCAAATGCGTGAGTCAAATGTGTGATATAGAGTCAAATAGAGTCAAATGCGTGATCCTGTTCATTTGTACACATTTTCATCGGGGCTGACCGTAGCCCTTGTACCCAGGTCATGTCTGTCTCTATTTATTATCTTCACCATTTTCTCTTTGAATGACAAACCAACAAATCATAATCATTGTTTTAAGTAACTCTAATTTAGCCGACCCAACTCTGTGTTATTGTCATATGTCTGTGTAAATAGTACATGCTTTCCCTGCTTCTAATTTACAAAATTAGCTTGTAATAGCTCTTATTTCTGCCAATTGTGTGGAACACGGCTGTGGCATTGCCACTCCGCTTACCTCTGTCATTGAGTCTGACTCTTGATCATACTCCACCACTGCATATACAGATAAATTAAAAAAACATGTTTTGTTTCCTTTAATGCCTGTGCTTCCAAATCTAATCGTGTCTATAAATTTCCACGAGTATTCTGTATATGCATGTGGTGCTCCCTCATCAGGTAACATCACTTTCTTTCTATGGTTAACAGTTTTACATCTTTAAATAATTAACTCTGGTGCTGACAGTATTACCTCATAGCACGTTCCTCTGGTGTTTGTGATCACAAATGCCTGGCTAGTTAATAACGCATGTAGTGCATTGGACCTATATAAGGTTACTGGATGTCCCATGGTAATAGAAGATGCCTTTTCATATGCGAATGCTGCTGCAGCTACTGCTCTGTATCACGTTGGCATTCCCTGTTCTATATTATCAATTGCTGAACTATAATAAGCCATGTGTCTTTTCCCTACTCCTGGTTCGGACTGCATTAAGACGCTAAGATACAAAACCTTTTCTCCCTTAAACATACAATTCATATGGCTTGCTATAGTCGGGATTAGCTAATGCTGTTGTTGAGGCCATTTCTGCTTTTAACACGTATCCACTTTCATATCAAGTCTGCATTAGTTCTAGTCTGGTCTGCTACTTTATTCATATTAGATAATGGCTGTACTTTTAACGCCAAGTCACATATCCATAGTCTTCTAAAACCTGATCATACCCATAAATGACAGAATCTGTCCCATGGTCTGTGGTTTGGGTGACTTTTTAATTGCCTCTACATGTCATGTCTGTGCTGGTGTGAATAAATCAAAATTCATGAAAACACTGTCGTGCTTTATTCATGCCGAAACAATATAGGAAAGTGGGCTAAATATGTGAGAAGACTGTGGGAAGACTGCTAGGCAAGACTAGCACTGTGCTAAATAGCAGGAACCTTAGAAGCTGGTAAGGCGAGACTAGCACAAAGCTAAATAACAGGAGCACAAACGATATGAAGATTCACAAACCTCTAGAGTGAAGCGTTCATACAGAGTACCATAAGCGTTCATAAATTCAGAGTGAAGCATTCAACAACAGACAAAAGAGTGAGAAACAACAGGGGAATTTATATTAATGTTAACCAGGGATAATCAACTACACGAGAAACAGCTGGGAATGATCAGGGAAGGTGACAGAAACACATGACAGAAACACACACACACACACACACACACACACACACATGCACGTGATTAAATGACTGGTCCAACGCCACCCCTGGCAGCTGGCCGGTTAATGTCCGCGAGTGTGATAACTCTAATATTCGTCCTAAATATTCTACATTTTGCTTACAAAATTTCCATTTGACTTTACTTACTGTAACATCGGCACAGGCTCCGCCCCCACAGAGAGAGCCGTCACTGGAGTATTGACATCACTTCCGGTTTCGTCCGTGTCACTTCCGTTTTCGTCCGCGTCACTTCCGGTTTGCAAGGTATATAAACAGAACACTAACATGAATACCCTGTGATGTATTGTTTTGCCAACCCCTCCGTAAATCCTTGTTTTCCCCCCATGTCCTGTTTAATATGTTTTGTGTAAACATGTTCAGTTCTGTCTGTGCTCTGCAAACCTTAGTGTTTGTTATGCTAGCCATTTTGTTTGTAGCTAGTCCAGCCTATGTTTTGCTAGCTGTTGTTTTGCTAGTTGTACTGGATCTAGCCCAGTCCTTATAATATGTGTTTGGATTTCCTGACCCACATGTTACATCAGAGTTACCGTGTGTAGATAAAGACCTCCGGCAAATGGATCCTACTACATCTGTGTCTGCGAGTTCGTTACAGAATACATCGCCTACGATGGATCCAGCGGTGGTTTCCCGCCTGAAGGCAGGCATTGTTTGCCTGACAGACCAGGTCAGGAGTATGAGCACTCAAGTCGCAGTGTTGGCTGCGTCACGGTGACAAGCGGCCCCCACCGCACCCATCGAGCTGTTTGAACTCATCCTGCCAACCCAGTTCAATGGCATACCCAAGCCCTCTAGTGCTGAAGGAGGACACGCAGCAAGGACAAGCTTGCTTCGGCCCGGGTGAACAGGGGAGATGCCAGAGTGAGGGATGCTGCTCCTATTGCGGTGGGCGGGGCCACCATTGTGCTCAGTGCTCTACCAGGCCAACGGCGGGTACCCGTGGGTGAGTTCTGTTTTTGGTATTCCAGCTACTAGGCAGTGTTCAACTCTCCCGGCCACCTTGTATACCTCTGAAAGACTCGTTTCCCTCTCTGTCTTAGCCGACTCCGGAGCAGAGACCAGCCTAATTCATCAAGGGCTCATGACACAGCTGGACATCCCCATCGTCAAGTGTGCCACACGCATCAGGGTAACCTCCGTGGACAATAGGCCCATAGGCAATGGCCGCATTACCCACCGGACGCAACCAGTACGTCTCAGGGTGGGTCTTCTCCACAAAGAGGATATACAGCTGCATGTGATTGACTCACCATGTAACTCCGTTATTTTGGGCTTCCCCTGGCTGACCACACACAACCCACAGTTCATGTGGCGGAAAAGAGAACTAACTCATTGGTCCTGCCATTGCCACAAGCACTAGCTCTGGTTACCGGTAAAAGCACAGGCCCGCATCACGCGGTTAGTAACCACCGCCCTGCCAGAAAATGTTCCCACGGAATACACGAACTGGGCTGAGGTATTCAGCAAAGCCAGGGCCACCGAATTGCCGCAACACCGACCGTGGGACTGTGCCATCGAGCTCCTCTCGAACGCTTCACCTCCCCGAGGCCGGATCTATCCCCTTTCGGCTCCGGAGACCAAATCCATGGAGGAGTACATAGAGGAGGCATTATCCTATGGGTTTATCCAGCCATCAACCTCCCCGGCGGCATCAAGCTTCTTTTTTGTGGGCAAGAAGGACGGGGGATTACACCCCTGTATTGACTATTGAGCTCTGAATGCTATCACGGTGAAAAATTGCTACCCCTTGCCCCTGATTCCCTCATCCCTGGAAAAGCTGAGGGAGGCAGGGTTCTTCATGAAGCTAGACCTCAGGTCCGTGTATAACCTCATCCGAATTCGGAAGGGAGATGAGTGGAAGACCGCGTTCTCTACTACCAGGGGCCATTATGAGTATCGGATTATGCCGTACAGCCTGGCAAACGCCCCGGCGGTCTTCCAGTCATTTTTCAATGAGCTGTTCAGAGACATCTTGGGGCAGTTCGTAGTTGCCTACATTGACGACATCCTGGTGTACTCAAATACTCGGGAGGACCACGTACGGCATGTCAAAACTGTGCTGACTCGCCTCCTCAAGAACCAACTATTTATCAAGGCTGAGAAGTGTGAGTTCCACGTGACACAGAAATTTTTTTTGTTCTATCAGTTTAGCCGCTCAGGGGTGAAGATGGATAAAGGCAAGGTGGATGCGGTGCTTGACTGGCCCACGCCCAGGACTATAAAGGAGGTGCAGAGAGTCATGGGTTTCGCTAACTTTTACAGGCGGTTCATTTGCGGCTTCAGTACAGTGGCGGCACCCATCACGGGACTTCTAAAAGGGGGTCCTAAAAGACTGGAGTGGACCAAGGAGGCAGCCTCTGCCTTTAAGGAACTCAAAACCAGGTTCACCTCGGCTCCCATTCTCAGACACCCTGACCCTCAACTACCCTTTGTGGTCGAAGTAGATGCCTCGAGCTGTGGCATCGGCATTGCCCTGTCCCAACGACATGGGTCACCAGGTAAACTGTACCCTTGTGCCTTCTTTTCTAGGAAGTTGTCTCCAGCGGAGAGGAACTACGGTATTGGTGACAAAGAGTTACTCTCCATCAAAGCAGCGCTGGAGGAGTAGAGACACTGGCTGGAGGGCGCACCCCACCCCTTTCAGGTGATTACAGACCACAGAAATCTGGAGTTTTTGAAAACTGCTAAATGGCTGAACCCCCGCCAGGCGAGGTGGTCTTTGTTTTTCTCCAGGTTTCAGTTTACCATCACGTACCATCCGGGGAGCAAGAACAGCAAAGCAGATGCGCTCTCCCGGATTCATGATCTCCCTGAGGCACCGTCGCTACCTGAACCCATCCTTCCCCCCTCTGTAGTGGTGGCTTCCATTCGCTGGGAAATCATGGATGAGGTCCAGCAAACCCAACAGGGGAGGCCAGTGCCACCGGGGTGCCCACCCAACAGAACCTACGTTCCGAACCAACTCCGCCCCAGGGCCATGCAATGGGTCTACTCCTCCCCGTTTTTGGGACACCCGGGGGCCAATCGCTCTGTCGGACTAGTCTGGAGCGTCATCTGGTGGCCCACACTGGTAGTGGATGTCAAGGCATCCGTGGCCGCCTGCCACGTTTGCGCCCAGTCCAGGACCCTGCGGCAATTGCCATCCAGACTCCTAGAACCGCTACCGATCCCTCAGCGACCTTGGTCCCACATCTCGGTGGACTTTGTAATCGACCTGCCTAGCTCCCATGGGTACACCACCGTCATGGTCGCAGTGGGCCGCTTCTCGAAAGCATGCCGCCTCACACCCCTGAAGGGTCTGCCCACAGCCATGGAAATAGCACAAGCATTGTTCCATCAAGTGTTCTGGGTCTATGGTCTCCCAGAGGATATCGTCACTGATCGGCAGCCGCCGTTTATGTCACACCTGTGGAGGGCTTTCTGCAAGCAATTGAACATAAATGTCAGTCTCACGTCTGGGTATCACCCTCCACCCAATGACCAAGTGGAACGGCTCAACCAGGAGCTCGGGCGGTACCTGAGATCATACTGCTCCCGCGATCAGGAGTCATGGAGCATGTTCCTGCCCTGGGCCGAGTATGCACAGAACTCGCTAACACATTCCACCACAGGTCTTACTTCCTTTCAGTGCGTTTTAGGGTATCAACCCCCACTGTTTCCTTGGTCGGGAGAGTCATCTGAAGTCCTGGCGGTGGACGATTGGATGCGGAGGAGTGAACAAGTGAGGGAGGGACCCCACCTCCACCTCCAATGAGCCATCCATGCCCAAAAGATCCAGGCGGACTGGTGGTGGAGGCAGCACCCCAACTACCAGCCGGGCCAGATGGTATGGCTGTCTACATGGGACCTACACATGAGGCATATAATTGGCAAGATAAAAAGAAGCTGAAAAAGAAATCAAGAAATACATGAAGAAGTGGAAGGATCTTACAAAGGGAGAGTTGCAGTGGCCCAAGGGGGAACATTTGATGAAAAGACCTGTCAACAAATGAAACTGAAATTAAATTCTGGGGAGAGGCAAAAAAATTTGAAACAAGAAAAAAATGGCTAGAAAGCTGGAGATATTGGGCTGGTTTGAGAAGGAGGGGAAATTGAGAAGATGCATGAAGAAAGACAGAGATAAGGAAAAGGAAGGGATAAGAGAAATAGCAAAGCCAACTACCCCACCACCAGAGAAACAGGGGGAGCTGAACAGACCACCCCCATATAACGAACAAACCCCAGAACCAACCAGGCGGTACCCAATGCTACCTGTAATGCCATCTGAATTAGACGGGAAAGGATTAGAGGTGGAGTTTCCGATACAAGAAGGAATCCTGCAGTTCAAAAAAGGAATGATAAAAGGAATCTTGCAAGGATCCCAAGAAGAATTAGAAGATGGAACCCAAGGAGATGTGGCGGAGGAGTGGAAAATGGAGAAAATGCAAACTGAATCACGTGACTATGAGGAAGGATACACCTGTGAAGGACGAGGAACAACAGAAGGTGAAGACAATCAAGTGGAAAGGATGGTCCTGACCCCAGAGCGGGATTTGGGACACAAGACGATCAGGTACTACAGGAAGTGGTGGAGGTAAATGCAGCGTATTTTAAGCATGTATATGACAATAACCTGGCATGGCTATCACATCAGGGAATGGGACTATACACAAGCACCCCCAGTGAGGGCACTAGAGGAACCAGAGGAGAAAAGATATGGATGACGGAAGGAACACAGGACATACAAAGGGAGAAGATTAATGTGACCAGATTGCCGGGAAGCAAGAGATCCATGGCACTGTACCCTGAAATATGATGAACAAGGTAGGGACGAAGAGTACAAACAGATAGACAGCCACCAAAATGACATAAAAGTGATGGACATTATAGTTGGACAACAAGGCATAAAAAGACATAACATAAAAGACTGAGGAAAAGGAGGCAGCTCCTCAGGTCACTCTGATGATCGGGCAGGATTTTGAATCGAGAGATGTAGGGCCAATGATGAAGGAAGCAGGTCAGGTGTTAGAATGGAAAAGAACAGAAAATCTGCATGTGCACTTATCCCCAGATAATAAATACCTAAGAATATCACCGGCAGCTACAGAACATATGTGTGCCACCCGAGTATTAGTCAGTAGCAAACAGGAGAACACTACAGTCCGGATAAGTATAGAGGTAGAGATCCAAATGCCCAAGGTAGCGACTGAAGAAGAGTTGACAGAACAGGAAGTAGAGGGAGCAATAGGAAAGGTGCCAGAGCAGCTATGGACAAAGCACCCCACAGATGTAGGATTGGTTAAATCAGCAGGACTAGTAAAAATACAACTCAAACCAGGTGTAAAATTACAACATCAAAGACAATATCCTTTGTCACCCCAAGCGATATCAGGGATGGTAGAAGCAGGAGTTATGATCCCCACGGACAGCCAGTGCATCACTCCCATCTTTCCAGTTCGGAAACCAAATTCAGAAAAATGGAGACTGGTACATGATTTAAGGCCAGTGAACCAGGTAGTAATAGCAGAGACCCCAGTAGTAGTGGTTCCACACACATTGCTGTCAAATATTCCAAAAGGAACTAAACGGTACACGGTAATTGACCTGTTCTCCGCATTCTTTAGTGTACCGCTGCACCCCAAGTCGCGTCCACTATTTGCGTTTACGTACGATGGAAAACAATACACATATACACTATTGCAACAAGGAAATTGCGAAAGCCCGTCAGTGTTCAATCAGGTATTAGCACGAGACTTGGCAGTTATGGAAATTACAAGTAGGCTTCTTCAATACGTAGATGATTTATTAATCTGTAGTGGGGCAAGAGAGCAGTGCCTGCAAGACACAGTAATGGTGCTAACAACCCTTGCACTGAATGGACAAAGTTAGCAAAGACAAATTATAAAGGGATATCACCCTCACACATAGAGACAATCTGCAGTGCGTCCAAGCCCCAAACCATGAGACAAATGCTAACCTTTTTAGGTATGGCAGGATTTAGCAGACCATGCCTATGTGATTTTGCTCTGAAAGCACAACCCCTGCGAGACATGATAAAAATAGCAGACCAAACCAAGCCAAATACCACGTTAGTATGGACTCCAGAAGGACTGGCAGCCTTCAAAACGTTAAAAGCCGACATGGCATCTGCACTAGCATTGGCAAGCCCAGATTATAGCAAACCATTTCAGTTATATGTATCAGAGAGAAAAGGGTTTGCTCGGCCATATTAACACAGCATCAGCCCGGGACAGGGAAACAGCCAATAGCCTACTACAGCACAGCACTAGATTGTGTAGCCCAGGGAATGCCACCATGTTACAGGGTGGTAGCAGCAGTGGCATATGCCTGTGAAAAGGCCTCATCAGTAACCATGGGACATCCAGTAACTTTGTACATGTCACATGCCCTACACACATTACTAACCAGCCAGACATTCGTTATTACCAATGCTAGATGGATGGGCTATGAAGTGTTACTGTCAGCTCCTGATTTAACAATTGAGCGATGTACTACAGTAAGTCCCGCAGACAGAATAGTACTACCAGATGAAGGAACACCACATGAATGCACAGAAGAATCTGAGAAGTTCCTAAAGGCTAGGGAAGACTTACAGACACAGCCCCTGCAGAAGGCAGATCATGTATTCCTCGTGGATGGGTCATGCTTCCACACACTTGAAGGAAGCCAGGCTGGATATGCAGTAGTAGAACAAGAATCATAAACAGATTTTAAAGTAAACGTGAGCGCAAAAGTACCCCAACCATGTTCAGCCCAACTGGCAGGGATAAAAGCCCTGACAGCTGCATACAAATTAGGGGCAGGGAAAGAATGTACAATCTAAACAGGTTCAGCATACGCCTATGGGGTGTGCCATATCTTCGGGCAATTTGGGCACAGACAGGGTTTCAAAGAGCAGATGGTACAACAATAACACATGGGCAGGCGATAGCAGAATTATTACAGGCCATGACAATGCCAGATACCCTAGCTATAGTGAAATGCATGGCACATAGGAAGGACAATTCGGTTGTAACAAGAGGCAACACGGCGGCAGATGAGGCAGCAAAAAAGGCAGCGATAGGAACTGCATATACCATGGAATTAATGCAAGAGGAAGAGATAGAGCAGGAAGAATAGGCCCCAAGAGAACTGACTGTGGATGACATTAGGAATTATCAAGACACAGCAAGTCAGGCAGAGAGGGAAGTATGGAAAAAGAGGAGCGGTGGTAGACCCAGTAACAAAAACATGGCGAAGCTGTGATGGGTCTGTGTGGCACAGTTAAACCTGCTACCGCTGCTGATAAAAGAAGACCATGGAGTAGATCACTGTAACAGATGAGAAGTGATTACAAAAATTAGGAGAGAATGGTGGTCCCTGCACATAGCACACATGGTGGACAAGGCCATGAATGTTTGTCAGATATGCGCTGAAAGAAATGTGCGAAAGAACTTTACAGCACCACTGAAACATATTCCCCAAGAGGGAAGGAAGGACCCTTTAAGCACCTCTTGATGGATTTTGTGGACATGGAGGATAGAACAGAGGGCAAGAGATACATACTGGTGGTAGTGGACAGATTTAGTCGATGGGTAGAAGCGACAGCAACTGCAAAAAATTACGCAAGAACAGTTGCTTTTTTCCTATATAGGGAGGTAATCCTGAGATTTGGCATGCCAAACAAGCTGAGCTCAGATAACGGTCCACACTTCACCAACAAAGTAATTAAAGCCATCACTGTGTATAAAACAAAGAATGGGCTGTGTATACCACCCCCAGTTGCAGGGTATGGTAGAGAGGGCAAATGGGATACTCAAAGAAAAGGTGGAAAAAATAGTGGCTGACACAGGGATGAACTGGGTACAGGCTTTGCCATCGCTTTAATGAAAATGAGCACCCAGAAAACAGAATAACTCACTTAACCCCCCACGAGATGTTAACAGGATGACCCATGCCAGTGGCGGTGACAAAAATGCTAGCACATCAAAAGGCAAGGGCCCCACACACTGAACTAGGGCCAGGGTGTGACCGCATCCCCAAGGATAGTGGCTTGGAACTGGATGTGACTGGAGACACCCCAAGAACAGTAGAGCCCATATTATCAGAACCTAACCCACAGGCCACAGGACAAGACACTGCAGAACAACCAGACGAGATGTTAGCCTCAGATGCTCTATTCCAAACCTTTTCCTTCAAAGATATAGATCACAACTTTGCCGGCTATTAGGAATAGACGTCGACGAAGCCGAGCCAGGCCCCTGCCACAGTTCTCTGACAGGCCTTGCCAACCCATACACCACATTGAATACAGAACAGCTAGCACTGAACAGAGAAGAATTACACAATTTATAACAAAATTGATAAGCTAGTACCATGTCCCCTAAAAAAGGGAAGTGGACAACGAGGGAATTAGCAACAGCAGCCATAATAGTCAGCGTGATAATAACAACTGTTTATGCCCTGTGGGTAGTAGGAATACCCCACGACAGAAGGCCTAACCCCGCGGGCACGATAATCCAATACCCTGGCAGAGAAAACATAACATGGCAACAACGTACTCAAGAGATGCTGACTCAAGGACAAAAAATAACAAGAAGCCGCCAGCACACAACTATGAACAAGACCATGAAGAACCCAGACAGAGGTGCATCTACCACAATGGCATCCGGGACAGGAAGTGAACTATTTGGTAAGTGACTTCACCGGCGAATGCATCCAAAATGACACACATGCCCAGTGCACACTGGAACCACCAGGAGCGACTTACCGTGTCATCCATACCTTTCACGGGAGCAGAGACAACAAGACGGCACAATACTACAACCTCGGAAGTGTTCACACTGCAGCTCATACATATGCCTGTGGCACAGGAAGAAATGAGAAGAACCTATATTTACAATGGCTACATGATTCAGCTAGGGAGATAACGGACAAGCACGATTGTGTTGTGTGTCACACAAGAACGAAAAGGCCACCAGCGATCATGCCAACTAGAAGCACAAAGGAGTGCCTCCAGCCACCATATAATGAAACACACCTATGCCCCACGTTATGTCTGATAGGTTCAATGGGGTTGTCCCATGGTGCCGATTAGATGCGTAATCACAGAGCAGCATGTGATTCACCCAGCGCACATTTCACCCAGCCTCGACTAACAGTAGAGCCCAATTTAACGTACTGGTAAATGCAGTTTCCGATGTGTGTACAGTCAAGGGGTGCAGAGGATGTAGGGTTCATAAAGAAATCAGCATGTGAGAGTACCATACAGGCATGTAGTAGATATCAAACCCACCTGCAATACGTCAGAATTCGGCTGTGAATACCAAAAAATGAAATTGCCCAGTTTAGAATTAAGGACACTCCCAGTGGCTTATGTATTCTGATATTGTGGAGAGCAAAAAGTCTTGCAGGTACTACCCAGACTATGGCATGGCATTTGTGCCCCATTGTGCTTGTAGGAAATCTAATGGTGCTCCAGCTTAATGGCACAAAACTGTGAACACTACTACATCCCCAGCTCGATAGACATAGGCGAGACATGGAGCCCGTTAAAAACCCCTTGGATTGCATAACTCATAACAGGTTAATACAAATAGAGGCCTGGGGACAAGACACAAATATCTATGTAGACTGGGGAGGTATTCCCATAGCCTGATGAACAAAGAGCTCAACAAGAGGTATCGTCTGGGCTCTGGGCAGTGTTTTTACCAGCAGTTCAAATAGGGTGTAACAAACAATGGATAGATTATGTCTGGTATAATCAGCAGAGATTCATCAACCACACAATTCAGGTGCTGGGCCTAATAGGGGAACAGCTACATGCCACCTCAGTGATGACCAAAACAGGTTTGCAATAGATATAATGCGTGGCCCCGAGCAGGGAGTGTGTGAGCTGATAGGAGAAGATTCTCACAATTGTGAGCGCGTCTCATTCACAATTGTGTATACGCTGTAACAGTGAGTAGCGAGTCTTCTCAAAGGTAAAGTACCCAGTAAAGATAATGTTTTCCT
>JAOUQX010079020.1:0-12612 GCA_028566295.1 Liobagrus marginatus
TTATAAGACTATCTGTCTGTCTGTCTGTATGTATTTATATACATATATATGTATCTACAGAGAATGTGGTGGCTCAATGGTAAGGCTCTGGGTCAGTTATCAGAGGGTCGGGGGTTCAAACCTCGCACCAGGCAAGCTACCATTGTTGGGTCCTTGAGCAAGACTCTTAACCTCAGTTGCAACTGTACTTGTACACGTGTAATGACAGTAAAGTTGAGCCTAATCCGACTGTATATATATCTATAATTTGAATAAAGAATAGACTTGCAAGGCATAGTTTAACCAAAAGGCACAGGTTTGAATTGTTATGTTACCAATAGAATCGTTTTTTGAGATTTATTTTAGAAACCATCATTAACCTAACCTTTTAAGTGTGGAGTTTTTTTGTGTGTTTATTTTCCCCTTTTTGCAGTATAAAAAAAGCATGCAAATATCTAATCTCATTAATGAAGACAGGCAATGCCAGTGGCACTGTAACCACTTTAATTCATTCTGTTGGCGGTTACTTTTTATGCAAAACAACTTACAAATTATTCAGAACCAAAGGCATAATTAAGCAATACAGGATTTTGCTCTGCGAATTCAGACCTGGGAATTAAACTCGCAGCATTTGTGGTTGTAGTGTTAGCAGATGGTGACGTAGTTGTAGTGTTAGCATTCATCATCATTTAATCATGGTCAAGGAGATCATTCCTGATGGATCTTGGGGATGCTGGACACAAGGATGGAATACACCTTGTGTGGGCCAACTTTATGGAACACGTATGGAGGGACACGCACGCTTATGGATGTTCTGTTAAGGTGCCTAGACTTTTGCCTATATAGTGTATTTAAACTAAAACGTAAGCCGTTTTATATAAGCAGGGACCTGTTTCTAAATTCAGAATAGTCAAACATTAAAGTTCAAAAGCCTTAACGATGCTGTGTAAGATGCAAATTCCTTTTGCACAGTGCAAAGAATGCCGCAGCCTGCAAAGCACATGTCCTGCCAACAACAAGCGCCTCAGACCCAGATACTATTCTAACCAGAACAATAGTAATCAAACTGCTTGCTGTACTGGGAGTCACTTTAGATGTAATGTGAGATTAGCAGCTATGCAGTCGTTTATAGTCTTTCGGGAGCCGGCACAAAACTCGGAACACTTGTCATGTGGTCCAGAGGGACAAACTTTTGCTGGTACAGCGACGCTGAAGCCGGTCGAACAAACAGACGCATTGTATCACTTCCCCATTCCAGCTGCACTGGGTCATTGGACGTTGTGGATTTTTCGAGTGTTTATTCTAAATGTCAAAAATACATGTGGGCAGAAGTATGTGTTTACACAGGTTTTAACATTGATGTGAATTCATTTCAGGGAGTCGATTGAAAGGCACAATCGCAAACACACACACACTCACAAAGCCGCTCAAACACTACGGACAGTTTACCTACAAAACATGTTTAGATTGGGAGAAAAGTGGAGAACCCTAAAAAAAGATGCATGCAAACATGAAAGTGCTGGAGATGTGGTAGCTCAGTGTTTAATGTGTTGTACTACAAATCTGAAGGTTGTGAGTTCAAATCCCAGGTCTACCAACTGCCATCACTGTTGGACGACATATAGGCAGAGCACAGGCCTTAACCCTCCATTGCTCAGGTGTATAAAATGAGATAAATCTAAGTTGTTCTGGATTAAGGCAATTAAGGCATATCTGCAAAATGCTGCAAATGTAATTGAACCACCAAACTCTGGTTTGGAAATGTGGGATATATATTCGTGCATTTACCTTTTAGCCAATCTTAAACTGCTTAAAAGCAGCATTTTATAAAATGTTGAGAAACTGTCATCTCAGTTACTTTTACTGTAAAAGTCAATAACATTTCAAACAGAAGCCAAAGCGCTGCTGCCGTGTTGTGGCAGTATTTAACTTAGTAAATGATTGAATATGTAAAGGTTCTGTGTTACTAAATGTTCTTACATTTTAAATTAACATCACATGTGATCATTTTCATTTTAAAATCATGTAGATTATGCGCATGATGTTAATAATGTCATAATTTTAAAAAAACATTAATGAATAGCAAAAAGAGGGGGACTATCGTAAAAGTGGAAATTTATTTATTTATTTATTTAAATTTCAGTTGAATTTCCTAGAGAATGTAAAATTCAGCACAATATGATTAGACTTCAGTAAATCCTGACACAGTAGAAGCCTATCCTACATTTACTGTTTTTTTTTTCTCTTCATCGGACCCTTGATGTGAGTGGTCATCACTCCTCCCTCAGATCAGCTCTTAAATAAAGGCACAGAATCCGTTTTGCTCAGAAGCTGGACACAGAAACTTGACCTGAGAGATGTGCTGAAGACTGGAGACTGGATTAGACAATGTTTTAGCTCTGATCCTACACCAAGGACTGCAGCGCAAGAAATCATACACAGGGTGTGGAAAGCATACGTGTGTGAAAAATGATATGCTTCAGGTAGATCTATCTATCTATCTATCTGTCTGTCTGTCTGTCTATCTATCTATCTATCTGTCTGTCTGTCTGTCTATCTATCTCTCTATCTATCTATCTATCTGTCTCTCTGTCTGTCTGTCTGTCTAGCTACCCTTCGAGCCAATCTATCTATCTATCTATCTATCTATCTATCTATCTATCTATCTATCTATCTGTCTGTCTATCAATCTGTCTGTCTGTCTATCTATCTATCTATGTCTATCTGTCTAGCTACCCTTCAAGCCAATCTATCTATCTATCTATCTAGATATCTGTCTATCTATCTATCTATCTATCTATCTATCTATCTATCTATCTGTCTGTCTGTCTATCTATCTAGCTACCCTTCGAGCCAATCTGTCTGTCTGTCTGTCTGTCTGTCTGTCTGTCTGTCTATCTATCTATCTATCTATCTATCTATCTCTGTCTGTCTGTCTGTCTGTCTGTCCTAATTTACCACCACGCAATATAAACACGCACAGTATTTGTATTATGCGTCACAAATCGCATTATTGTGTACTCAATTGTTATAATATAAATCTATACAATATAATGAGGTTTATTCTCATTATGACGTAACTTTCATTTTAACATGTCAAACCTGCTCTTTTCTTCTGTCAACACACACGTTCTTGGATTGGTCGATTGAAACGTGGTTGGAATCCGCCTCCAGTCTTCCAATTGGCTCTCGTTTTACACACACTCACACTATCGACCCTCCCACCCGCTGTCTCAACGTCTCCGCTAAAAGGAAGTAGCTAACTAGCGTGCTAGGCTTGTTTCACGTTCTCCGCCCTTAACAGTAATATCTGTATTCGAGTGCTTAAATAATATAGTATATGGCTGCTATAATTCGTCGGTCATTATCTATTAAAGGCGTTCCATCTCTTTTGTAAACATTCCGTCGAAAAAGAGAAGACGGTTTAATTCTTCTACTTTGAATTTCTCTCGGGTAAGTAAGCTAAGCTAACAGATACTCAGCGCTCGTGGATATAAGTTAAGCCGTATCGCTTACTGTATTTGACGCAGGCGCTGGAAAATGTGAACAAACATTTTTTAAGATGTATAAAGTCAGTTATTTCATGTGTAAAATGTTTTATTGAAGGTGTGTATTTAGTCCAATAGCTTAGCAGTCTTCCAGTACGTAGTAACATCACAACGCTGTTAATACTAACTAATATTAACTAACACGATACCTAGTTGTTTGCTACCATCATGTTTGCAAAAGTTGCATGTAAATTTTTGTTTAATAAACTGATTAAATTCAAACATTGTATTTCCTGTCAAGCTCCTACATTTGCCAGATGGCTTCATACCCGGTGGCGCGTGCCCTTGTGCCAAAATAACACAAAATACACGTTATTATGTTAACGTAATATGTAAAAAAAAAAAAAAAGATTTTTGGCCTTTTTCTACTCGATATATTGTTAGTAATTTTATATTGGTATTATTGTTTATATGAATAATTTTTCATTATTATTTTCAAAATTAATTCTTACTCATGGCGCCATCAGCCAAACCATAGTTAAGGTTAAGATAAGTACAATTTGGTCTACATTCTAGTTTTAGATGTAAATATTTGCTCAATTTGGAGGTCAGACCATTTTCTGATTAGGCCGTTGCATGAATGAGATACTAGCAGTGTTCCTATTAAAGGAAAAGGTCAAGGGTCTAATACTTATGGAACACACTAAATACCCTTAAGTTACGACTCATAGCGTGTTATTTTTTTGCAGCAGCTTGTGAGCCTTCAGATCTGCAGAGAAGCGGGTGTGTGCCAGGAGCAGTCGGACTTCAACGCTGAGCCCCCTTGGGATCCTAGCTGATAACAGGAGGGGTCTGGCTTTCGACCTTACTCTGTAAGTCCAGTAGGTTGAACTGGAAGACACTATTAGTGACACTGAATGACAACGGCACAGTGACAAACCCTGTGATTCATGCAATGACATTGTTTATGATCCACCCAATTTATCATCCACCCATATTTTTAAACCACCTGCAACAATTATCCAGACATGAGTGAGCTGCATTTATACCTGAATGTACTGATATATTACCAACATCAGCCCTTTTGAAGCATTGCAACCCACATCACACGTTTGCTTACATCATACTACGTTAACAACAGCCTGTTTTGTCTACCTGCAGGAGCAGTTTAAAACCTATATACACACACACACACACACCGGTCTTAGAGCTAAGCATGCATAATAGGGATTGTAGCTTCCCTATTAACAAAAGCACAAAGCAAACCACATAGCAGTGTACATCACTATATCAGTTAACAAGAGGCGGAGAATTACTAAGAGATACTTGGCTTGACAAAACAGTCTGTCTCCCAGCGTACTTTGTATATTGTGCACTAAAACCCCATAAAAACATTGATATGCTGACGCTTTATGTGAGGAAGCATTTATTTAACTTGTTTTTGTTAGCGGTGAAGCCAAATTTATTAGAATAAAGTCTTCCAATCAATGCCTAATCTCATTAAATACTAGATAGAATAGTGAGGAAAAGACTGGAAAAAAAGAGAGGGACTTGGCTCAGCTTTCGGAAAGGCCGAGCATTTGTGTTTGTTAGTTAGTTAGTTAGTTAATTGATTGATTGATTGATTGATTGTAATCCTGTAAGAAACACTTTGAGATGTTCTGTTGTTACAAGACTAAATTAATGTGGCGGTGGTAAAAGTCTCACTCCTCGCAGTAGTTGTTTTCCGACCAGCACACGTTATTATGTGTTATTACATTTGAATAATTTTTGTATGATTATGATGTTAAAAAAACAACTAATTAGAATAGTTTTTCATTAGCGTTGTTTTATGTTGCCGTGTTTTCTTTGTGATGCGTGATGATCACGTGATCAAGGCAACGTCTGACTGTTACTTTATAACCACCGCTGATAAAGTTTTATGACTTCCATAGAAAGACTGATAGTTATTTTTTTGTCCTTCCAGTGGATATCGCTAGGACCCAGGAGCTGTGAGGGCTTTATTGTATAGGTTTTATAATCGTGTTATCTCGGGCTTGTGGATGAGGATGAAGGCGATGCTGGATGATTTGCTGTGTTCCGTGGAGTTGCTAGAAGGAGACGCCGCTCTCCTTGACGTGATCAACAAACACGTCTCTGACCAAACCGAAGTGAGTCCTGGCGGACATGTTTGGGTATACACATGGTGTTAGATTTCTGTGTGTTGGTAAAGAAGTACAAGACAATTGTGGGCGTGGCCTAGTCCAGTCAGCACCATTGAATGTGTACACTGCACATGAACCATACATAACCCATGGATGTTGCATTTCCGCATTAGGCACAGAAGAGTGCGTTCTTTGTGGCTGATCTGGGTGCCATTATATGGCAGCAGATCCGATGGAAAACCCACATGAACCAGGTTCGTCCTTTCTACGACCTGAAGTGTAACAGCAACGCTGTGGTGGTTGAGATCTTGGCTGCACTGGGAACCGGCTTCATTTGCTCCAGCAAGGTAATGACTTCATGACCTGTGCTGTTTATTAATTAGCATTAATCAATGAATCATCTGTTCTAATACTCATTTCTCACAGCACGAGTTGGAGATTGTGAAAAAATTCAGCGTCCCGGCTCAAGATGTCATGCTGGGCGGGGCCTGCAAGCAGCTCTCGCTCATTAAACACGCTGCTAAAAATGGCGTCCAGCTGCTGGTGTGTGACAACGAGGCTGAGATGAGGAAGATCGCTCGGGGTCACCCAAATGCCAAGTAAGAGTCTGAGTGCACCATTGTCATGTCAGTTACAGCGTAAAATCTCCTCAATCCATTCCATGTAGTTAAAGGTACGATAGGAGATTCCGGACAGCAACATTAACAACAGCAAGCTAGCTTTGAATGCTAAAGACCCGCCCTCCCTACATCATCACTTTCAGGCGTATACAGTATGTTGACGGGCAGGTAGAACGTTTTTATTGATTTGAACAGCGTTTTTTGTGTCCTATGCCTCCCACAGACAATATAAATTCATTTAGAACACTTAACTTAAAGTGCTAACGAGATGTGAATTGACTTAACCTGGAGAATAACACTGCAGAACAAATCTACCGTGCCTTTACCAGCTATAACACATCGTGCAACAATCAATCAGGTTAAAATGAGCATTTTATTTCTTTGGTTTTCGATAACACAGTGCATTCCGAAGAGGAATATAACGTCACGCTGTGACAAAAGGTCATTGGATTATTATTATTAAGGTCATTGGAGTGGTAACTAACACATCATTTTGTCGTATATTATTTTCCCATATCAGCGTTTGTTTAAGTGTTTTTATTTCTCACCGAATACAGCACTAGAGAGTTTTTGTTTTGTGCGACTGTACACCCAGCATGCCTTGTTCTGAGTACCGGTGTTTTGTCTTTAGACTGCTGCTGCAGCTGTACACCGCAGGCTGCTGTGAGCACGAGCGGACTGTTATGCCGTTCGGCTGCACGCTGAAGGACTCGAGGCACCTGCTAGAGAGCGCAAAGGAGCTCGGCTTGAGCGTAACCGGCGTCAAGTGAGTCACGTCCACGGATATTTTACCGTGTTTAAGTGTATTACGGGAATGTAGCCGGTAATTGTATCCAGCTAAAGACATAAACATGCAGAGTGTAAAAGCGTCGCATCGTCTTTAGTGGCTTCCCGTTGATGTGGGAGATTTGTAAATAATAAGACACCTGTTTTTGCTCTGCTTATCCACATGCTGCCTACCTAGGTGGCCTCTTTCCTAAAATTGGCGAACACTAACTAGCAAAGTGATGCTAATATGATCCTGTGCATGCTGAGGCATGATGCTGTGTATAAGTAATGGTTCCCACATGCCTGTGCATAGTAGGTGACAGATTTGTTTATCTTTTCCAGATTTCATGTCCCCGGCTGCTGCGCCGAGCCCGAGGCTTTCTCTCATGCCGTGTCGGATGCACGCTGTGTGTTTGACATGGGGGTAAGGCAGCAGCATGCTTTTAGTTCCTCCAGCCGTTTTATTTTGTTCTGTTTACTTCATTTTTGTCTTGCATACGCACTTGCGGTTTCTTTTTTTTAACGCAGGCCGAACTCGGATTTGTCATGAGCGTTCTAGACGTCGGTGGAGGCTTCAGTGGAGTCGAGGCTCAGTTAGAAAAGGTAACGTGTGCTTAACATTCATGTTTGTTTAGATAGGGAGCTGAGCGGTGTGAGGCGTACAAAGTTGTTCGAAAATGCGTCTCTAATTGGCTTAAAGCCACAGCATCGCCTGCTGCATTAAAACGGTTACATAAGGAATAAAACACTAAGGGGACATGTTAGGAAAATAAATTACTCCAGGGGACGTGTTGTACAACATGTCACCGTGAGCACTGTTTGTTTATTAAAACGTACATCATTTTTTAAATTGGTTTTATTGGTCTCTAACGCAGGTGAACCGAGTGTTGAAGCCCATGCTGGACGCCTTCTTCCCTCAGTCGACCGGGCTGTCGGTCATCGCCGAACCCGGAGCCTACTACGTGTCTGCCGCTTTCTCACTGGCTGTGAGCATCATCTCAAAGAAAGCGGCCGGTCAGGAGGCCAGGCATCATGTACTACTAGGTCAGTGGTAATGCAAAACTGAAGTTCTAGAAGAGATGTCACTACCTTGTAATACCGCTTGGTTTAAAATGATGTTTTTGGGTTTTTTTTCCCCCCCCATGTCCTCAGGTCACCTGTCCGGAAATGATGAGCCCGAGTTCACGTACTGTCTGAATGACGGAGTGTTTGGATCCTTTGCCTATAAACTGTTGGAGGAAATGGTTCCGGTTCCATCTCTACTCAAGGTGGAAATATTTTTATCATTCTTAGCTTTGACTCGCTGATCGTACCTAGTTTTAGGATTGGATTAGTTTATCAGGGACATTAGCTCAAGGCACCGCTAACAGATACGGCGTCTAGCGCCGCTAACCGATACGGCGTTGAGCAGCAATTTGAAAACGCATTAATCACAACATTTACAGCT
The DNA here is from genome assembly GCA_028566295.1 of Liobagrus marginatus. NCBI lineage: Eukaryota > Metazoa > Chordata > Actinopteri > Siluriformes > Amblycipitidae > Liobagrus > Liobagrus marginatus. The sequence continues at coordinate 8,447 of JAOUQX010079020.1, forward strand.
TGTATTTTCTCCGAGGGGGTCTGTGGAATACCCCCGATACGTACCGATATTTATTCCCAGGATTTCCAAATAATACAGTTCGATCATGTGTTTGGAAACGTTCCGTTAAGAACCAACGATCTCTAAATGCCGGTGTGCTGTCGCTCGTCTTGCTGTAGGAGACTTCTGCTGACGAGCCGCTGTTCTCCAGCAGTCTGTGTGGGAGCTCAAACGACTGTCTGGATCAGGTGCTGGACTCCTGTCTGCTCCCAGAGCTCAGTGTTGGAGACTGGCTGGTGTTTAAGCACACCGGAGCCAACCGTCTCAGAGCGATGGGAGAATCCACGCCGCCCGTACACTACATCATCTCTGCGCACGACTGGTAAGGGCTTCAATATTTGGAGTATTTCTTTGTGTGTTATTAAGCAATACCCTATGTAATGAGCATCTATAGTATTTTTGTCATATGACTTGTATATTTGTTTATTTTTCACACAGGTACGAGATTCAAAACTATGGTGTCACCCTGGACACAGCGCTGAAAAACTTCTGTCTGGTCCCATGTTTTCAGAAGCCCAGTCTGAGCGAGAGCGCCATCTCTACTCCGGCTTAGCGTTTACATTTCCTGCATTTAGCAGCCGGCCTTTTATTTAGAGCGACATATAAAAAGCGCTTTAAAGTCTCAAGTCAAGGAAGAGTCCAATTCCGGTTCGCAAGATCACAACAAAATGTAACAACTCTGAAAACAAAAAAAAGAGAAACTGTTAAAAGTGCAGTAAGGGATTAAAAAAAAAAAAATTTTAATAGAAAGAGGTGGGTTTTAGCAGTGCCAGAACAAGGAAAAGGCTTGCGGCAGACCTGCCTTGTATCCTGGAGCATGGTGGGACTAGGAGGAAAAAAAATACAAATAAAATAATCATAATACCTTCTGGAACCAGAATACAAAGAACAAGCTTTTTGAAACGTTATTGGATCAAGATGGAAAGCTTTAACGGTCATCTATATTGTCATAATAGGGTTTAATCGTTTGCAAATTGAGGGTTCGTGCTGTTTACAGACCTGCTCTAGTGTTTAATTCAGTTTTATAGATACTCAAAACAGCCATATATGTAATTATATTTCCTCTAAGATAAAGCTGGATTTTATTTATTGGAATTGAAAAGCCTTTCAAATACTACTTTAAAAAACATATATTTAATGTTGCTGATGTTTAAGGAGCCAGCAGGTGGCAGTGCAGCTGATATTTTTCAAATCAGTTTCTCTGTTGGATTTACTTTATTTTGCTGCCATCCTAAGAAACGCTCATCTATTAACAAGCTTGTGTAAAGATTTAGACAGCATCCTTCGAAATTAGACTCCAGGTTAATGACCGATAACGTTACTGTCTACATCTGACATCTGGTGAACAACTTGCTGCATTCCTTCATGCTGCAGATGTCAGACAAGTGTGTCAAAAGCAACATGGATGGTTAGTTGGGGAAAATAGTTTTGTCCCAAATCCTGTTTATGAAGCGTTGACACTGTGAAAATGAATCTCAAAAGTTTTTAATGATAACAGAACTGCAATATTAAAGAATCTGCACGGCTGCATTTCAGCAGGGTGGCCAAGTAGCCTGAATCGTCCTGATGTCCCTATGTGAAGCTTCTGGGCATGTGCTGATTATAAATGTTCATATCACTGGGCCATACTTGTGTGGTGTTGAGTCTCATTTCGTAAATGCAGTCCAACAGAAAAATGCAAACAGGACAGTTGTTATAAATAATTATATATATATATATATAAACACTTATTTTGCTTTTAACTTTGATACTCCAACGAACCACACGAGACTGAAAAGTTTGCCTGAATAAAACCATTCTGTTGCTGTTTCTGCTGGTCGGAATCAGTGTTTCTTTAAGACTTGTGCTATTCTTGCATGTTCTCTCCAGTGTTAACTTATACTTGGTAAGCTTCAGCTTAAATGTTGTGTTAACAGTCTTCAGAGGCGCTTATTTATAGCTGAAGAAAATGGTTTGAGGCGTCCTAAAATGCTTAACGCGGCTTAAGGGTCAAGGCAGCGTTTTTAACAAACGAAACTAGAATGTCCAAGTGGTATACGTTTTATAATGAGGACATGGTAAATGCATCATGTTAGGAAGGACATGTTGGGCAGTTTCCAATGTCTATATAATGCTAAGGAGCTTTATTTTCTCAGTGCATCGCAGTCAGAACTATATATGCTTCATTGATTGAAGCATAGCTTATTATCTGCACATGCCTAGAAGCTTTGGGTTGTATGTTGATTGTGTTATATGTATGTGCTGTTGGAAGTGTGTGTAAGTAAGTGCTGTGGAAGCAGACTGGCAACATTGGGACGTGTAACGGGAATTCCCAGTTTACTTTTAAACAGTCAGAAGTTATCAAATGAAGTTTATTCGATTTCTCAGATAGAAAAATGTAACATGTCGCTCTGGTTGACGATACACTGTCAGTAAAAGATTGTGCTTAAGTGTTTGTTTATTTCTTTACACCAGCAGCCTCCAACCTTTTTGAAACTGAGCTACTTCTTAGGTTGTGATGAATGCGAAGAGCTACCAATTTGGTATTCACTTCTGAAATAAATTTTCTTAATTTACCTTTTTTTGTTATTATTTATAATGAATGTTATCCATATATGTGAAGACACTGATTATGTTATAAGTAATTATATTTTCAAATTTACATTAATGTAAGTCTGATTTAAAAAAGAATAGCTACGAAAAAAATAAAAATGCAACTCACTGGTAGGTGGTGCTATGGTGGGATAGGTTTAAAACGGACCTGTGGGCTGCTTGGTGCTTGCGGGCACCATGTTGGTGACCCCTGCTTTACACTAATAAGGTCTAACGTTGGAAGTAAATGGGGTCTAAGGAAGTTTTGTCCAATCCTGATAAATGCTGAGAAGAAATGCAGCCGCCTTAGATTAGATATGAAACTAATGTTAATTTACACGTGACTGATTATTATTCATTGTCGACTGCTTATCCTGTTCAGAGTCGCAGTGGAGTCTATCCTAGCTAACTTACTGGACAATCGGCAGTTAATTGCAGAGACAAACAACCATTCACTCCTATGGACATTTTGGAGCATTATTCCCAATTGCATGTGTTCTTCCGGTTGGAGGAAACTGGAGTACCTGAAGAAACCCACACAAGCACAGGGAGAACATGCAAACTCCACACAGAAACTCCCTGGGTGGGAATTGAACCCATGTCCTCCTTTCTGTGAGGCAGGTGTGCTAACCACTCTGCCACTCTAACTAATATATTAAAGTGCACGTTGCCCACATCAAACTTAAAGAGAATATGTAGTACCGATCAGAACACGAGCATCCGTGCTCTTTCTTTGCATCACTCCTGTGGCTTTAGTGTGATGGGGAGGAGAGTTCGAGTTTCTGCACTGAAGCCGTTAACCCGTCCGATTTGCGCTCGCCAAGTCAGCTCTTTTGGCCACGTAATGCCGACGCTCGTGTTTGGCAAGGTGATCGCTGCGTGTGAAGCGAAGGTGACACTTAGGGCAGGTGAAGCGTTTCTCGCCTGTATGAGTACGTTTGTGGCGGGAGAGTTCGTCTGAGCGGGTGAATCGCCATTTGCAGCCTTCCCACTGACACCTAAACGGCTTCTCACCTGCGGAAGGAAAACGATGGATTAAGATAGATTGCCTGCTTACTTTAATTGTACTCAGCTATGTTTGTTTCTTGAAAAGCAGTTCAGTAGGAAATATCAGTTTACATTTACAAACATTCATTTAGCCGATAATTGCAATAATCCAGTGAGATTTTTTGTTTGCACAAGGAGTCTAACTACAGCCAACGCTTTACACAGAGATCCGAGCTCATCATCCGGTCTGTCTGGAACGACATGGAGAAACAGGACAAACCGAGACAAAATAAATCCAGAAAAACTGGCAAAGTCTCCAAAGTGCTTTAAGAGAGCAACCTGGTAGAGAAGGAAAATCAATTCAGAACATTATTTTTGACAGCATCTTCATTTTACATCATTTTTACAAACGTGCCTAAAACTTTTAACAGTACTGTAGCTTTTGCAGGTCAGTTCCTTAAAGCATCTTAATACATGGCGCGGGTTTTCCCTGGGTATTCCGGTTTCCTCCCGCCTCCAAACACATGTGATTGTACATAGGTGAATGTGTTACTCTAAATTGTCCATAG
>JAOUQX010079039.1:0-12609 GCA_028566295.1 Liobagrus marginatus
TTGTATGAGATGAGGATTCTCATTGAGGGCACGGATGGTTCGCGGAAAGAAACTTTTCCTCATTCTCTCTGTTTTTGCCTGTAGGGATCGTAGACGCTTCCCTACAGCTTTTCTGGTGTTTACTCTCCTGAAGGCTGTTCTTACGTCGTGGACTAAATTTGTTAGTTTGCCTTGCCATTATTAACAACTGTGTATGATACACAATTTCCTGGGGATTAATAAAGTATTTATGATTCTGACATACACTGCCTTTTTTTTTTAGCATACAACATATGTAGCTCTAATAACTATATTGAAGAATATTGGTAGGTATACTGAATAAACTTGGCAATTTTATTTTTTTTTTCTTCAGATGTTATTTATCACACACACACATACACACAGTGAAATGTTTTTATTCCGCATATCCCAGCTTATGAATTTGAACGCTGGGGTCAGAGCTCAGGGTCAGTCAGAACGAACGGTGCCCCTGGAGCAGGTGAGATTTAGGGCCTTGCTCAAGGACCCAATGATGGTAGCTTGTCTGGTGCGAGGCTTGAACCCCCGACTCTCTGATCACTGACCCAGAGCCTTACCATTGAGCCACCACATCCCCTGTGACCAACTCCTGTAAAGATCATCTTAGATTAATGATCAGTCTATAAGATTTGTTTTCCCTTTAAACCACTAATGGCAGAAAGCGTGTACAGTACATTCTTAAGTCAGTGGTCATTTGGGCAGTGGTGAAGCAGTGAAATTAAACCAGTTAGCCTGTAACTAGTTGTACTATTTTTTCTACACATGCTAAATGCTACATTGTTTTAGCTACGTGATTATACAGTATATATACAGCGTATGTAATAAAGGTTGAGTGTCAAGTCAGTAGGTGCCATCTTCACATGAACAAAGCCCACTTACTGGACAATGACAGCATTATATCCTATTGCGCAGTTACGTATAACAGTGGCAAGTGTCATTTCTTTTTTTCGAATGCATAATAAACGTCTAATATAATGAAATGAAATGGTGACCGTCACACCAAGCGTTACTAGTATAGGTCTTGATATCTGAGCTGTTCAGTGTGTGGGAAGTGAGAAAAAGCATTGATCCCTCGCACTGATTCTACAAAAAGGCAATTTAAAGCACCAGAGGTTCACCAGCGGTTCACAGCACAGTTAGCCGACGTATGTTTCATTAAGCTTGTTGTGGTGTCAATCTTCAAAAGCTCGCCTCAGCACGACATTTCCATTGCGCCCTCCTATTTCATGTCACCAAAAAGCATTCTGGGTAAATGATAATACTAAAAATGTCCTTATACTGAAAATCTAATTCTAATCCTAAATACATAATAATGACCAGTTCGTCAAACGTTATGAAATAAACAATGTAAAAAAAACACAAGTCTATAAAGTATTGGATCTAGATCTAAAATTTAGCCTTCGTTAATCAAAATGTTACTTCTAATATTTTACCACATTACTTTATATCATTTAACCACAATACTTCTTGTTATTTGCAATATCTAGGTTCAGTAAATATATAAAAAAAATTAAAACTTATACAGAGGGGGAAATAAAAAAAAATGCATAAAATTCAGTAAAATGATCAAATCAGCACCATTTTTGAAATCCATTCTTTTTGGTATGATTTTTTTTAAAGCATAAAACAAAAGAGAGTATAAACATTTACATAGCATATAAAACAGCCAGGATTTCTCAGTAATGTATATTTTGGCATAGTTTCTTACGATGTTGTCCAGCCCTGTTTGAAAAGTTAAGACAGTCTCAAATTATTTTTAACTAGCACAGCTATTGCTAATATAGAAAGGATTAGTCTGAATAATATTATTTTTGCAAATGAAATGGGAAAAAATGCATACGAGTTAGTAAATTAGCATTTAGCGATTATCACATTCTGAAAAGTTAATTAGACCAATTAAATAAATGTTAAGGATAATTTCCTTCTTTATAAATTGACCATTCTTCTGGACTTAATGGGTCTCTGATAAAATGGAAAATCTACATACACACTCCAGTTATGGTACTGTTTTTTTTGCCTCTCTGGTACGATCTAGTGAAGAGGACAAATGGCCACTTAATAGAGCAATATAATTCTCATAACACCATGTCAGAGTAAATTATGTTGATTTCTTACTGGCCTCTTTGCAGAGTAAATAGTTCATAGTTTGCTGTCTGGGTTTCATGCACTCTTACGCTAAGTGTCAGCTGGGGAGCTTTTGGATTTTGCCCGGCAGCGGAATTCAAACTGCCAACAAAGTTGTGTGGCGCAACTAGGAGAACCTTTAGTGATTTATGAGGATGTAGACTCACTGGAACACAGTGTAGCCTTTGTAAATGTTGAAATGTGAGGGCTCGCTGTACCTTGAACTCCTCTGTGGTCTGCATTCTGTAATATTAATTACAATACTGTATTAATATATGTAATATTAACAATATTCTGTATTTGTCTGAAAGAAAGAGTGCAAAAAGCATTCTCCTCTCTTTTCTTCACTTAATATTGATATCAAACTTAAGAATGGGTAAGAAATTGGGATCTTGGTGGTTGTGACTGTGAGCCAATGGTAGCAGATGTCCTGCTTTCAATGTTTCAGAAACAGCTCATTTCCAGAGATTTCCTGTTTAAGAGAGATTTTCTATTCAGAGTTTGCATAGATTTGTAAGTGGAGCATCCAGTGTAGGTAAAAACAGTACTAGCTCAAATGGTAACGGCTTTGGGCTGCTGATTGGAGGATAAGGGTTTAAACAACGCTTTTAATCTGAAACCTAAACTATGATAATTCATATAACCAACCTTAATAACTACAGCCTCAACCTGGCAGCAGATTGGCTACAACAGCATACTGTATTACTACATCAGATTCCAATCCTGTCAGATAATAACAAGAATCTCAGGCTATGTGAACAATCCCAAAGTTGCATATGCAAAGTTCAATACAAATAAGATATAGCTGTAAAAACAGTTGTATTGACAAAATGCAGTTATGTGCTGCATTAAAAAAAAAAAAAACTTTTTACAAATTTAACCAGGATGGATGTCGGTTTTGCTGTAATGAAATCAATGGGTTTCTATGGGAGGAAGGATGAACTGATCAAAGGAGGAAGAGATGGATCAAAGAAAGTGGTTTTGGCAGATAATGAGTTGGTATGCCGTTCTCAGGGTGAACAGTTGAATCTTTTCTAACAGGTTTGTCAGAATGTGTCAAGCTAAAAGCTTAGCGCAAAAGAATGATGGGATATAATGAAGAATGATGACAAAAATTTTTGTCATATGACAATTTTTTTTCTTTCTTTTGAACAAAAGGAAGAAGGGAAACAATAGTGCAGACAGATATGACATGTATTAAATATTGGTATTCAGCTGTTGAGTCTCACATCAGATTTGGTGTTAGAAATGTGAAAGATTCAAGCCATGGATTTCCAGTTAATGTGTTTCCAGGACATGATAATGTAAACATTAATTGTATTGATGTTGCAATGCATAAAAAGCAAGTTAACAAAATGCTTAAGAGGTTGTAATTACAACAAATAGAAAGCACTGAGATAGAAAAGTGAGTGAAAAAGGATTTAGATATCCTTACTGATTGTACTATATACAGCTAGAGCAGTGACATTTTTATAATGTGTGCCCACAGGCTTTTTGTAATTTGTGCCCCCATGCATGAACAAAGAGAACTATATGGCAAGCATCTTATATAGTGTTTAACCTTAACATTTGATGAAAAAAAAATGTATTTACATAAATATTTCTCTCAGAGAAAATTCTGTGTATGTAACTTGGATACAAAAAAGATTTTTGTGTCCATTAAAATAATGGAATACTAAATACAAAAAAATCTGTATTTAATTATATGGGCTGTTAAGAAGTTTAAATGGTCTGTTTTATTAAATGCAGTCATTAATTGTTATTGTTATTGTTTTTGGTTTAATAGTAATTAATATATAAAATATATACATAAAATGGTATCAGTATAAAATATATGAGAATATGTGGAAATTGCCTACTTTATATTATTACTCTCTGGTGACCACCTTGGAGAGGAATATCTGGGTGTAGTGTTTTTGACGAGTGTGAGGACACACTGACCGAGCTTTAAAAAAACAAACTGTGTATTAATATCATTGTCATAACAGCTTTAATTGGTCATCTATTGCCGACTGTCAGTTTCACAAAGCACTGAAAAGTGAACCACAGTGCTTAAAAATAAAACCACCCTTTCAACTGTATACATAACGCCACTATTGTTTTATATATACCTGTGTGTGTGTATATATATATAATTATCTCACAAGCTATTCCACCAGCAGATTTTGTTGAGTGAATTTTACATTTCTATTTACACTGGCCAGCACCCATCAATCTAGACCATGGACTGTAAAATAAGGAACATTTTAACATTCCAGGACACACTTATAAATACTTTAGATTTCCTTAGGCTCGCTTTGGAGAGGAGAGGTGTATAAATCAGTAAAATCAGTGGTGAGGTCCCGTGGGTTTCATTCAGACGCTGGCGAGCATTAGTACTCGTTCCTGGGTTTGTTTTTTGTCCACAGGGAGAGATGAGCGCTGACCGCACCAGGAGTGTGTTTTTTCAACCTGTAGTCTCTCATATCACGCAGCAATACAGCAAGCTCCTGTTGTCTCACTGCGGGATAGGAGTGGACAGCTCACTTTATGATACGCTTTTTTCATGTCAACTAAATAGGAATTCTTTTCGAGCGTGTGGGTTTAAACTGAAGCACTTTTTTACCGAACACCTGCAGATATTTTTTTCAATTTCAACAGCTTGATTAAGCATGTTTGTTTTCACTGATATTCCATTATATGTAGAATTAATCCAAAATCTGTATTTAATACAAGCCGTAAAACCATTTACCCTGTGTTTCCAAAAGAGTACCGAGCAGCCAGTAAAATAATAATGTAAGAACACTAAATCAAGTGCATCACAACGTCCAGATATTAATAAATACGTTTTTAAACAATGAGGTGGATAAAAATGTCAATGTAAAGCTGCTTTGTTCATTCTGCAGCAGTGTGTTACACATCCTTTACACAAAACACACACTGTTTGGTATAGAAAGTGCCGCAAATGGCAATTTTAATGAACTCTTTCTCTTCCGTCTTTATGTAATTTGCCTACGATAACTTTGTCTTTGGGTTTGTTCTTTAAAACTGTACTAAGATACTGCTTTCTATATGTACAGATTTTACAGTACGTTTTCACTGACAGAAGCACAGGCCAAACAGCAGCACTTTCTCTGCTCCACACACACACACACACACACACACACACACACACACGCACGCATTTCTCTGATCTTCTCCCAGATGCACTGTAATACAGCTGGGCCATGGTGACACTAATAAGTGGCCGTGATGTCTGAGGTTTACACCTCCAGTGTATCACTCTTTGATGCTTTTATGTCCCAAAAAACATTTTATTTTTGTTAGTTAATCTCTCAAAATGAACAGAATATTTCAAATATGGGCAGCAATGGTCATATTCACGAATGCATAACTGGGCACAACATTCAATATATAGTTATTCTGCTATTTATTATTATTGAATAGCTTTTTGCTATCTATAATGATTTTATAGTCAATTCAGGTTTGTCATTTTAACATTCTTTAAGTTGGCTAAGAGACACAAGTTATTAAAGTCTTGGCTAAAATTACATAACGCTTTAGGTTATCTGAGTAAATCGGTCAATGTGTTTTCTGTTTCTTAGCATGTCTGTAAAATGAATTGAGTTGGTAAATGTTTGTATAAAATTATTTACCAATCACTCCTCACGGCACTAAAGTCGCTCATTATACTGGAGTGTTTTGGGATGTGGGAGTAAAAAAACCAGAGTACCACTTAGGAAACCCTCAAGGACAAATAGAAAACATGTGAAAGTTTCAGGATTAAATCTCCACTTAAAATGCTCAATGCATAGAATGCATAGATCTGTTCCATGTGATTGGATTGAGGTGCAGAAACACAGTTGGTTGTTATAGTTGGCCCCCCTGTCAATGCCAGCGTTAATAATAGATTGGTTTACGTTAATACTACGTGAACCGGTCACGCTTACTCTACATACTTTAAGCTAGTAATAAGAAACTTGAATATCATTAAATATAATCAATGAAATTCAAATCGTATTTATGACACACACACATGCAGTGAAATGTTTTTATTCCGCATATCCCAGCATACAAATTTGAACACTGGGGTCAGAGCGCAGGGTCAGCCAGAATGAACTGTGCCCCTGGAGCAAGTGAGGTTAAGGGCCTTGCTCAAGGACCCAATGATGATAGCTTGCCTGGTGCCAGGCTTGAACCCCTGACGCTCTGATCACTGACCCAGAGCCTTACCATCGATCCACCACCACCACCCCTTGAGCTCATCTATAATTGCAGGATTATGAAGCTTGTTTTAATTGTATACTGAAATTTCATTTCATTTCATTGTGATGAGAGTCGATGGATCTTAAATTTTCAAATCTTATAGAGAAATGACGTAAAGAGAATATGATTTGATGTAGCTGACCTTAAACCCTGCCTTATTGTTATTACAATGACAGCAAACAGCTTGATGTACTGCTTGTAACAGTCCATAAGCTTGAAGAGAAAACGAATTGATTTGCTCGCTAAAATGCTATTTCGTAGCTCAAATGGGGTACAAAGTATATTTATTAGGATGTTGGCGTCTGGGGTTCTGTGGTCATTTCTAAACAATTGAAGCTGAATAAAATCTCAACTGCCACCCACAACTGTTACATTCAAGGCAGCTCTGTTAGAATCATAACTAACACACACACACACACACCCACACACACACCAAAGGTCCCTCTGAATCTTTAAAGGTGAGTCAAATCCATTAGCCCTTAATCCTTTTGCTTCAGCATTGTTTAGACCACTATTTTTAAAATGGAAAGAGGCATCAGGGTTAATCTTTATTTACACATGGGAAAACTGATCGAGGAACAGATCCATGTGTGTTCGGTTTCGAAATAAAATAAAGAAATGATCTTAACAGCATTAAGTTTAAAACAAGCATAAAATTAAGTGTGCATATGATTTCAAAATATTACACGGTCATTTCGAAAAGAAAAAAAATATCGATCGACGGTCATTACTAAAGTTTATAAGAAATAAAAATATGAACCATGAGTGTGTTTATGAGTTCTCAGTAACTTTACAGACTGACAACTGTAAAAGGCTTTCACTGTAATGTATTCCTAAATAAAGATAAAGCGTTACATCTACTGTACGTATTCTACACTGCATTTCAAAACTTAAACCGGCTCCTAAATCTACAACACACCTTCAAACGTTATTACAGATAATCATTAAATAGCTGCCAGCAGAAATTTAGATCAGAGTTAAGACCTTTGACCTGATATGAATGTAACAGCAACGATTAGCGACTTACTCAGGTATGCACCTGGAATGTTAAACATTATAGCATCTAATAATAATAATAATATAATGTAATAACAATAATAATATATATTAATAATATCTACGGTAAATAACATTTTGTCAGCTCTTGACTACCGCTCCTTCACAGCAAACATCTGATTATGCTGTACAATGCAGAAGAGATGGGTAAAAAAAGAAAAAATTAATAAATAATACAGGACCCCTCCCCCCCCCAACTTGTAGCAAACGTACATTTAGTCGTCAAAGCATTTCACTGTATGTTGTACCGCGTATAATGTACATGTGACCAATAAACTTTGAACCTTGAACCTTGACAAATCAGAACTCGGGAGTGTATAAGGTTTGGTGCGCTTCCATGTTTAACACAACATGTGTAAAGTAGTAGTAGAAGTAAACCCATGTCAAAATAGTGCGTGGACCATATCAGCATTACTGTCAAACCATAAGTGATAATATCAGGCTAATATTTGGCGACGTCTTCTTGTGATTGATGTCTTTGACACACTTACGCCTACTTCCTGGAGGGTGTTCCTGATCTGAGATGTAGCGCAAATCACCTTTAAAAAAGCTTTGGGGCTCCAGTTTGGTCCTGTAGCTGTCTTCACTCAACCAGAAATACACATTCGCTGACTTGTGACCGATCGATTACGATTGTCTTCACTTTTTGGGGCGCAGCATCATTTCATACCTTAATAAAGAATCGTTCTGCAATGGCATGTCTCACTGCTGTCTGACTGTTAAAACACTCGAACGTCTTAAACAATCGAAGTGGACAGAGGTCAGTTCATTCAGGACACTAGTTCTAGCACGAGCTGCTTAAATATACTCTGAGGTATAGGCTGTGACTTAGGTTACAGAATAATTTGGTACTCTTTGGAAAGAAGCCCTTATAGCCCATGAAATAAATGACATTCTATAATGGAGAGGAACATTTTAAAGAATATATTTTTACAGCAAAAACAGACTCCCTGAGAATGAGTAATGGAATATATGTAGGCATTCTGCATTAATGCTCAGTCATGGACATGAAAAAAAATGTGTGTGTGTGTGTGTGTGTGTGTGTGTGTGTGTGTGTGTGCATCTGTCTGTCTGTCATTTATCTATCTATCTATCTGTCTATCTATCTATCTATCTATCTATCTATCTATCTGTCTGTTTGTCTGTCTGTCTGTCATCTATCTATCTATCTATCTACCTACCTATCTATCTATCTGTCTTTAAACACTAGGGGTTGTGCAACAGCGATCGAGTACTCGACCATGACAGCGACGATCGATCATATAAATGATGAGCGAAATGTTTTTTTCTCTCTCTCCCCTGATTGGTTATAGCAGAACTTTGGGCAGCGCCCCGAGATCTGATTGTTTAGCTTCCCGCACAGCATGCGTAAAAAGACGTGAGAGAGAGAATGGCCTTGAAGTCACTTAGAGATATCTGACTTCACTTTGACAAGACAGATGAAAATACAGTTCAGTGCAAGCTGTCACAAATCTACAACAAGTACAATGTGCTAACGCCTAATATTTGTACATAAAATATGTGGCGATAACAGGGTGCCAACTCAGACGAGCATTGTGCACTAGTGACACTAATGTAGCCGAATAGAATTTGAATTTGTTCTGCTTTTGTTGGCTGTGTTTTAAAGCGCAATCGAATTTACAATTTCGGGCCAAACTGACGTTTGCTTTCGCAAACTTTCTGCAGATGAAAATTGTAATAGCTACATCTGATTAATTGAATATATTCTATATAAGTATCATTTAATCTACTTTATCATATATGTTCATGTGCATAATTTGTAGGCTATAATTGGTATGACTTTGAAAACGTGCGGGCAATATATGGAATCATTTAATAATGTACCGTATTTTCCGGCGTAGAAGACGGCTTTCTACACCCAAATTATAATACCAAAATAGGGGGGGGGGGGTAAAAACCCCCTAACCCTAATAAAGTTAGTACTTTAAACTCGTATTGTTTTATTTTATTCAACCGCTTACTATAAATACAAATTTGTCTGCATGCCCTGCCCACGCCCAGCCCACTCCCCACCCCCGAGTACTCGATTACTCGTTTTTGAAACCTGTTGATGATCGAAAAGAAAGATTTCCAAAAATGCCCATGTATTAAATTCATACACACTTAGGGATGCTCTTATATGTGTGTGCTGCTTAATACCGTGATTACTATCACTAAATGTTTACATGCTGCAGAGCAAATCATAAAACATAAAAAACATATAACATATTAATGGCCAACATCTCTTTGATCAGTTATCTGCTGAACAATAAAAAGGCAAACAATACAAAACATGTATAGAAACTATTTAGGGAGTTGGAAACCCTAACAGCTTTGGTCTATTTCTGAAAAGTGTAGTGCAACTTTTACATTTATGAACAGCAATCTCAACAGTATCATCGACGAAAGGTGATGAAATGATAATTCGTATGGCTCTGAATGAACAAGAGGTAGATTTTACTTGCCCCGGAGTAGGGTAGCCATGTAGAGTAGTTTGTTTTAGCGACAAACCACAAAAAAAAAACCTTTACAACACCTTTAATATAATGTATAAACATCCTTACATCAGAGCTGAATGTATACACTATACAATCATATTATTCCAACTTGACTGTAGCAGACAACTAAAATAACACTGATTTTTTTCTTTCAAGATTCAGACAATTAGGGAGCGGAATATACCGGTATTTCTGTACCTGTGTGTTCTGCCTTCAGTTTACTGTCTCTCTTGTTTTCACGCTCCAGCAACTTTTCTCTTCTTTTTCTGTGAATTCTAGATCGTGTGCGTATATTGGGTACTATGAGGTGTTTCAACATTGTTTGCACACATGAATAAAGCAAGGCAGTTGGTTGTAATTGGGACAGCAGACCTCTGAATTTCACCCATGTGCTCCGGAGAGAGCGCTCTAATTAACTGTAGGTTAATACTACTGTTTCCACATTTTTCAAAAACATTCAGACTTTTAATTGTATCTATAAAAAACAGTTTGCATTGCAGATTTCTACTTTATCATGCATTTGTTGATAAAAGAATCAGATCTTTTCATAAGGTTTGTGGTTAGGCATCAAGCATCACATACTGCAGGACTGACGAAACGGTCAGATGTGTTTTGTAGGATTAATAATAACAACGTATAATGTTCACATGAAATCTGGGTAAATGTCAACAATCACATAAACAATAAATCAGTCAGATGAGTAGGCAAACAGTAGCAAGCCTGCCATATGTGACAAAGAATAAACCGGGACACCTCTAAACACCTGCACTGATGGCAAACCGTCCACAGAAAGCAAATACATTTTAAAACACATATACAACATATATCAGAAGCGCATGCTTGTTTCCAGTTGGCTCTCTGGTTTCACCTTTGTCTTTTAGGTGAGACTAATGCGAGGCTTTAATGCTACATGAGAGTGGGCACACATCGATCCACTGACGGTCAGTCTGTGCTGTGCCATCCATCAGCAAACATGCTTCCCATGCCTGACGCTCTATCGTCTATTGTGTAAGCACAAACTAACCTGGCAGTCTTTTGTGTCTGCAAAAAGCTTCTGCCATGAGCTCTATTATAGCAGCACATCTGTGCGACTGTGTAAGGACAGAAGACTGCACGTGTGAATGTTCTGCAAAAGCACGTACACTTCATCCCAGTTCCACATGCCTGTGCAGGTGATTTTATCTACGACAGTTTTAGTGGCACTTGAACCTTTGAACAAGGTCAATAACCCTGATATAGACTGTAATCTCCATTAAACTACTGCAGATTATATAATGCTGTGTCGAACGTCTCATATCATCCGGTCACTGAGAATACATAGTAACACAAAAATACACAATAAAGAAACACTAATCGCATATCGGAACAAAAAAAGCTTTTTTTTGTTTTTTAAACGCGGCATTTATATATAATTAACTTCCATTGCTAACCTTTTAAAAAGGTTATTTTGGGGTTGGGTTTGTCAATATATTATCTAAGAATTTAAATGAGCCTACTGACCTTTGTGCAGATGCCTCAGGGATGATGTTTATCGTAATATTATTTATGCATTAGAACTGTGTAAATTGAACGTGACATTAAAACCCACTCTGTGTGTGTGTGTGTATGTGTGTGTGTGTGTGTGTGTGTGTGTGTGTTAGTTACTTTACTGTCTATATCTACTGTAAATTCACTTCTCGACTTTTTCAACTAGTTTCCAAGCTCACGTAATGACGTCACCAACTACGCACAAATACAATTAGTAAAATAAATAAATGTACATGTTTGTGTTGTGGTGTTGTAGGCTCTGTAAACTGTTCTTTAGGATACAGTTCAACCAAAACATGTGTGTAGTGATGTGATGGGATTTGAGCGCGCGCTGGAAATACCGAAGAAAACAAGCCGGTTATGTTATTCCGAAGATGATTAATTTACACAGTCATTCCGTCATTCAATTCAATTAAAAAAAAAATTCAAATGCTTTACGAATTATTCAAATGAAAGACTTACCATTTCCACGAGGAAACCCCGGGTCAAAACCATGGCACGGTTGTAAACCCTCATGTGGGGAAGCACATCCTCGCATTTGAATACGTTAGTACACACGGAAATGGACAAGTTCACGGGTTTCCGAAATCAGTCGACGACAACTAGTTCGAAAATAACATAAAAACAAACTAAATAATGCAAACAGAATAGTTTCCCCAGAAAGCGCTGTCCAGTCAGGCGTCGGCGTTTCCACACTGAAACTGAGAGAGAAGTGAGCGCGAGAGCCCGCGCGCTGCACAGTGGCTGAACGTGGAGGCGCGCGCACGACCGTTTCCACGGTGAGAAAGTAAACTGGTCTGTCGAGTCGAGTCGAGTCGAGTTCCCTCCTCTCTGTAATCTGCTGCCACACGGCGTGCCACTCGTTCCATCGTAACCGGAGACACTGCACGCATGTGGCACGTGACGTCACTTTTCGCAATTTCAGTCTGAACAAAACATGGGCAATTTCTAAACACTTCCGTTTCCTCAGTTAACAAGTGAATTTGTTTTGATGCCTGAATGGCTGTCAGTTTTTGGAAAAGTAAACCAATACAGAATAAAATAACAGCAGATAAGAACAGACTACAACCAGATATCCTAACCCTAACCCTATTTGTTAATATAGATTATAATTTATTTTATTTTTTACAATATACAGTAT